>CM055910.1:43246353-43496353 GCA_029582155.1 Panopea generosa | reverse complement strand
TGTAAACATGGGTTTCAGTCAGAAATATAGTTTATACTGATATAGGGTAAACATGGATTTCAGTCAGAAATATAGTTTATACTGATATAGGGTAAACATGGATTTCAGTCAGACATATAGTTTATACTGATATAGCGTAAACATGGATTTCAGTCAGAAATGGAATTTATACTGATATAGCGTAAACATGGATTTCAGTCAGAAATGGAGTTTATACTGATATAGCGTAAACATGGATTTCAGTCGGAAATATAGTTTATATTGATATAGAGTAAACATGGATTTCAGTCAGAAATGGAGTTTATACTGATATAGCGTAAACATGGATTTCAGTCAGAAATGGAGTTTATACTGATATAGCGTAAACATGGATTTCAGTCAGACATATAGTTTATACTGATATAGCGTAAACATGGATTTCAGTCAGAAATGGAGTTTATACTGATATAGCGTAAACATGGATTTCAGTCAGAAATGGAGTTTATACTGATATAGCGTAAACATGGATTTCAGTCAGACATATAGTTTATACTGATATAGCGTAAACATGGATTTCAGTCAGAAATGGAGTTTATACTGATATAGCGTAAACATGGATTTCAGTCGGAAATATAGTTTATATGCTTTTGTGCAAGCATGTTAAGATTGATGCCAATGAAAAATCCTCCTTATAATCTCCAAATTAGGTCAAAGGTCAGCTGGATGTAGTAATGGATACTGTATTATGAAAATAATTATCTATTACCATAGAACTATGCTTTTTTATATGAACCACTGCTAGGAATGTGAAATGAGGTGAAAGGACAAAAGAATGCAAAATTATTGATGATGAATGTTCTGTTCAGAAAAAAACAAGCAAATATTTCAAACTAGAGGTATAATCAAAACTTAGGTGAAAGTTTTGTCACCGCCATCTTAGGCCTAAGATTTCTAAAAACTGCCATGTCTTGATTTTTTTGATGACAGAAAATTATCAAACTTAGCCATGTATGGTATAATAATGCAGTTTAGTTGAACATTTCTATAGTAAAGCAATCAAGATATGACAAGTTTAAGAAATCCGAATTCTAAGATGGGTGTGACGTAACATTCACCTTTTGCACATTGATATAAAGCTTCATTCAGGAATAAATACTATCTATGTCAAAAACAAAATATAACTATCTTTAAAATGGTCAAAATACAACTCATTACCGTTAATAGATAAAATATATAGGAATGGTTTGGTATGTCAAATCCACCAAAACGTGACATAACCCAAATTTAAATTGGATTGGTAAACTTGAACAAAATCCCCATTCTAAAAATAAACAGAACTTAAATACTGGTTGACGACCTCCACTCCGGTGCGTTTTACTTGAGTGTTTGCCTTTATAGATGTATTACCGATATCTCCGAATTGTATGCATCAAGAGTGTCCGAATCCATGAATCATTGCATGACCATCAATGACTATGCACGTTTGCAGTGAAAATCTTGGAAGGCCAATCAATTGTCAGGACATTCAATAATATATTTTTTGGTAAATTCATAGATCATCAAATCCTAACCTGTGATAGAGGTAACGGGAACAACTCGTATGTTCAGTACAGAACCGATTTCTACATGTCTGTCAGCATTTGTAACTACTATACGAGGCTGAAGCCGTTTCCTGTCAGCCTAATAACGAGAGCATCCTGCTTGTTTGAAACCTGTATTTCATACATCGAATTTTGGAATTTTATTCTTCAAATTTATTCTTTAAATTAGTCGAGTATTTACATATTTTAAAACAAACAGTATTCTTTTTTATTTGCTTCTGCAAAGTGCTTTGCAATGTCAATTGATGTTTCATCTTTTGTGGCCACAGAAATCAGTTGAGAGCTATCACATATAGGTGTTCCAAACCTATTGGTCTAATGAATGAATGAATGAAAGTAAATAGATAATGATGAATGAATGAATTAATGAATGAATTTTCGTTTCCGTGACGCGTTAATGTCTATTTCTCTTAATTTATTCGCATTTAGTAAATATTAACTTTACATTTGATTTGTATGAACATGGACCTTAGATCGGTCATTGTTTCAAGAATAACTTTGTTTATTTGTATGGTATATATTTTAATTAAAGCCTTTTTTGTAATTTACATGAATGATATGTTGTTCCTCACGTTTATATATGTAGTATTATTCAATATTTGATATTTTTATTTTTACTTAAGTTAATTAAGCTGTTTTCTTGTATTTTTACTCTTTAATATTCTGAATAAAAGCTTACCATTCATGATGTTAAAAAAGCGATTTCATTGGCTATTACAATAATGTGTGAAATGGTTGTGGGTATTTTTTCGCCGTTTTGCGAAGGAATGCCCGTGTAAAAATGTTTAATTCTCAATAGTTACGCCAGTTTTCTATTAATATGTTAACATCATTTGATCAGGTAATAATTCAGCTCTCGATCGGTGTATGTTTCACATAAATAACATTTATTAATTTAGTAACGAGTGTTTAACCGTGATTCACTGTCTGTGATTTGCCATCTCTTATAGTGGTCAATAACACGTCTATTTTCTGTTGTTATACGTGTATGTTCTAAGCGTGAAATAACACCAACAGTGGGTTATTTTATCCGTTTAACCTATGTCTAAACAAAGACATGCGATTTCCAATTATTAATTACGTTTAAAAAAATGTAATAAGTCGATCCAAAACAATAATAATACGTTTGATTTTTCAACGTGTGAAACTCGTGACCCCCACGACAGATCCACAGGTGGACTATCAGGAGTGCGTGTGAATCTAACGTGACACCGGTGACGGTGATGTAATGGCTGTCCTTCGAATGAATTCCTGTTACATATCTAAGTAGAATATACATAGCTTAAGGCAACGTGCTGCGACATTCGATTCATCAATGCGTACACTGACAGCAAGAATTTGCATATAATCTAGATCGTTCACACTCATTTTGTTTATTGCATTGCGTGTCCATGTTTTTTTATGTTTGTTCGAATATAAAGCGTTATGTTTATTCCATCGAGGACTGACAGACGATCAGTTAAGCTGAAACACTCTTTTCATGAATACTTGAAAGCTAACAAGTACTCGAACACACTCTCCGCAAATAATTGATAGCTTTCCACTTGAATCGGCGATGAGAGACGAATGGTAATGTGACGCAATGTCGTATATCACTCATCGCAAAGACTGTGACCGTGCAGAGATTCGAACTCACGACCCCTGGATCAATTGTCATTCATGCTATTGACTAAGCAAAGCGGGCCCGGTGCATGTGCTTGCAAAATCTGGATATATTCAATAACGTATGTCCAAATAAACATTTATTATAGATTTTTAATCTGTGCAGTTCTTCGTTCCAGTGGTCAGAATATGAATAAAATGCAATCTAGCCATTTTTACTATCCATATTGTACCTATTTCTTTGTCATGAATTTCTTTCACCATCAACAATATTTAAATAGTGGGATGAGTATCATGTTTAAAAACGAATGGAATAATAAATCTTCAAGCATTTCGGACATTTTTTATATATAATATTCTAATGAAATAACGTGCAATTGTAAATGCAGTAGAACCTCGTTTACTCCAACACGGATGGCTAGAACACCACATATAGCTCGAACCATTTAGCTGATCCCGGCCAATTTCCTATTTTGGTGTATATACATGGTAAGATGTTGAACAAACCCGTTGCTCGAACTATTCTGTCCAGTTCTGTCTAGTTCGAGTCATCGAAGTTCTACTCTCTATATATATCAACGTTGCAATTTGTTATAACACTTACCAAAGTTTTGTTTTTTACACATTAGGAGGTAATTATACAACCTCCCGAAATTATTAAATAGAGTGTAAATGCTTCTTTTATTAAAAAGAAAAAGAAGGTAAACATGGTCATGGAAACCTGGCCACCTCCACGTGTGCCATTATTTCAGGAAATTGTCCTTGCTGCAGTTATCCGCAAAGCCATGCTCGATTTAGTACAACATAAAACGTGAATGGCGATTATAACCAGATTTTTGTTAACCCTTTACTCCATAGATACGCGTTTTCCCGCACCAATCACAAAAGGCCTTTAAAAACAGTGCAGGAAGAGTTCAGATTGCTCGTTACAAGCGACTGTCGAGATGATTGAGGAACGTATGAAACTTCGCTCCAGTCTTCAAAGTGGGTCAACTTCGAGATTATTGTAGATTACGATGATGGATGATGATGAATAGTATTAACAACCGTGGTGGATGTCTCTACTTTGATGATTGGTAGGGTTATCTCTTTTAAAATATCATTGATTTTATTATTATAACGTGGCCCTAGACATGATCGTTGTTTATGTCAACAAGATACCATTAGCCAGAGGTGCAACATGCAACATGATGGCAACACCCACATTGGGACTCCAGCTCTACAACAGGAATTCAACTGACTAAGGAACAGAAACACCAGCCTTCAAGACTTATCAACAATACTTATCAACATCGACTTCAACTACTAGACAACGATTAATCTAAACCTTCAACTATGAGCAGAAGCGACTTATCTACTTAGTCGTTTTATCCAGCCAGGGTGAAGCAACAGGAGATGTAGTGCCCTGCCGATGCTGTCCGCCGGCTACTTAATCAGCTTATCCTGCTCGCCAAAATGATTAGTATCAAAGCGCGAGGGTATAGAAAATAACGACAGGTGAATAACAAATTCATAATGTTTAGAAGAGAAAAGGACTACACTTTATTACCTACCATTACATGTCACCGGTACTGTGCTCTAGGGAAGAATGAAAAACATAACAATGTCACTGATCTATATAGACAAGATAATGAAATGGACTTGAAGGCAAGCATGTCTTCAAGACTTGACAAGGATCAAAAGCATATAAATTACATTTATCACAACAAAATGCAACCACTGTCAGCACATATAGTTATTACTCCGCACCAATCAAAACGTTCAACGAAAATACACACTGTGCACGTAATACAATAGCTGATATATTTATCACTCGCCGCATAATTCACATTGTTATAGTCGCCGCGACAACTTTATAAGGTCATTACATCAGTTAAGAGCGGCCGGGAGGAAGTTCAGTCATTTACCGCATAGTTGTATTTATCATAAAAGGTATGTGAATATATCAAACAATGTGTTAATAAGTTAATCATCTTTCTGTTTGTAAATATAATAATTAAATCTGATTTTGATAATTTTCGGTTTATTTAGATGTTTGTTAACGGATCATAGCAAGGGTATCAAATATCTTTATTTTTATTTTCGTCTCGTCTATATATATACATCATATAACAATACATATACATGAACGTTTAAATTTGTACAAAGCCATTCTGAAAAAAATATAAGATACATTTTAAACATAAATTATACATACCAATGTATGTGTTGAATTAAAAAACTGAAGAAGAAAACGTGCACTGTTGCGTATGTTTAAAAAAAATAACTTATAAAACCAATTATCGTGTATGTGTCTTAATATGTCTGAGTAGTTGATAACACCATTTGAATAGATATTTTCTGTAAATTACAGCTTAAACATGTATTTCTATGGTGAAAATGTTAATTGTAGATATTTACTATGAGCATTTAAATTAGTTACACAGTGTGCATCTTCTTTGTCGATAACGCTTATTATACAAATTCACATTTAATTACAAATTGTTAATTGAACGCTTTTACCATGGATATTTACATCATCTGTTGACTAAATCTTACATGACAATTACAACCCATATTTTGAAGCGGAAGTTTGTTAAATACACATTTTACAAGCGTTGATGAATTGTCTACATTACTTGCATATTTTTCATGGATAGTTTCATTTTAATAACATCGATATTGTGAATAAGTTTATATCAGTTTTGACTCTCTCTCACACACGCACGCACGCACGCACGCACGCACGCACGCACACGCACACACATCCTGAAGGCATATATCCACCCATTATAAAACGTATTTTAATAATTGTAGATGAAGGTCTTTCAAGTTGCACTTGCTGTCATCTTTTGTATATTCGTTGTACTACAAGGTAAGCCATTTAACTATTGCACTAAAACCTAATACAATGTTTGTATGTCTTACATCGTACACTTGTATATTCTGCCGTAATCTCAGCAGAGTTGTCTTTATGTTTAACACTGTCACGTTTTGTGCTATGACGAAGAGTGACAAAGAGTCACGAAGAGCGATACTGCACGAACTCGTTAACAAACCTCCTTTTTTCACCAACATATACTTAGACTATCAAATTACAACGCTACGCTAGGTTATCTGCTGATGGTGAATTATAAACTCAGATCTATGTGTATAGAGTGCATCTCCCATGAATTTCAATTTTTTGTCAGTTGGAGTTGTTTTTTTCAAACTGCATATAACAAACACTTTTTAGAAATTACTTTTTGCCAATTAAATGTATTAACAATAATCTAGTAATATGCAACATTAAAGCAAAAACAATGCATTAATGACTGTTAAATTTTGAAAAAGGGTTCTCTGATTGAACCATGTACTGAATTATATTAAACCTTCCCCAGAGCCATCTTGTGGTTTTTATATGGCAGTTTGGGCAATAAATGGTAAACATTTAAATCTAAGAAAAGCAGCCAGGTGATCATGATCTAAGACTGGTTCCAGTAAAACTACATATGGTTTCATTGATATTGATAATATAATCAATAAATAACCAGTGAAAATTAAGTTAAGTTTTTAAGTATTTAAATAAATTGTTGGTGAAACTGAGGCGATGTTTAACATGTTTTGTTATTGACATTACAAAACGATTACCTATTTTGTAACATCTGTATGCATTGTATTTTAATATTTTTCGGTATACTGTTTGTGATTATCTTTTGTTGGTATGTTTTCTTATTTTTTCTTAGTTTTCATTAATCTTTAAGCCACTTCCTCAATCTGTTAAGGCCTTCCAAAATAAAATACCAGTAACTTTCGGAGATGAGTGTGTTCGATTACTGGTTAACCTTTGAGGATCACAGAAAAATAAAATACCCTACTAAGGACCCTACTTGAAGAACTTAATCTACTCATGTATAGTGTTGAAACATTTAATTTATTTCCTTTACTCGTTATTATTTTATGTATGTAATAAATAAAAGATAAACCATACAATCAATTTATTATAATTGTCCCCATAATATTACATATAAATTAATGATGATGATACTAATAATAATTAAAGTAATAACACCCTACAAATCCATAATTAGAAAAGAGGATGTATTTATTTATTGTTATTATCATTGGAATAACAGTTTATGCACGCACATGCAGAATGTAGCACACATCACTCTACTATTACGGTTACATTGGCCTACAACTTTTACCAATATAATTTAATAATAAGACCATTCCGCTATTAAGAACACTTTTGCCTGGTTCCAAAGGTGATCTTACTGTTTATAAAGACACACTGAGATAAAAACACTTTACTAAAAATAATGTATTAGAATGGAAGTCTTATCAGAAAAAATGAGAATATACCAAACAATGATGAGAAAAATAACATAATATATCAAATTATAAATGTGAAAAAATACAAAAAAAATATTGAATAAAAAATTTATCTTTAAAATTGAACAACTGTTATGCTCATTTGTCAGTTCACAAAAAAATGTGCACCGCTCTGTCCAAAACGTACGTAATACAGATGGGGTATGTTATCAACAGATAGGGTCATTAAACATCCGTCTTCACAAATAACTGGTAACGTTCCAGCTTGAATCAGCCGCGATGGACGGATCATAATGATACAAACTGTTGTATTTCAATCATCACGGAGACTGTTGTTGTGAGGGGGGGGGGGGGGGGTCAGTCGTGGGTTCGAGCCCAACATGGTCCAAAAAATTGAGAAAGTTTGCCAGGCACTTGTTTGTTTCTCATTTATCACATTTAAATATACAATAATTTTAAAACAGTTCGTTATATATTCAAAAAGAAAAATAGAGGAATGTTCGTCTGAAAAGTGAAATAACTCAAAGAGGAATATTCGTCTTTAAATTCAAATATATCACAGACGAATGTTCTTTTGAAAGTTGAATAAACTTTCCTTTTTGAACGGCTTTTTGATCAAGTAAAATTGCATTTTCTGTACTAAAACTTAGGTTTTGTCCAGATTTGGTTAAACTGTCTATAATGTTAGAGTATTTTCATTTCTAGTATCATTTTACGGAAAACGGACATTGTGGAAATTACTTTTTTTTATTTTGGAAGGTCTTTAATTTGTTATTCGCCTAAAGTAATATGCCTTATTTGACTTTGTTTCGCTTGTACACGTACCTACTCTCAATTCCTGTATAAGTGTATGGGATACAAACATTGAGTGTCATGTACATACAGACAGAAGTATGCTCAGTTACATAGAATAAAACATGCACACATTTACAACTAATATTTCGAATGGAATGTTGAACTTTAGAACAACACCATAACGTGTATGTATACATACTTGAGGCTCGGACATAACTTATTTTACTTACAACCTACTTTATAAATGGCGTAAGAGTGGACAAAAGCCTCAACGCCTTTCCTCCCTTACAGTAAGCTACTACGAGCTGACTTTGTTTATAGTATCTACTTGTACTGGGTGTTTCTCTGACATGTCACGTACAATTAATTATATGATTCTATAATAAAAACGTACTAATTAATCAGCTCGTTAAGGATATCAATGATAAGACATAATGTAACGTTTATTTATCGCAATACGTATCAGGTTTACTAATTAACTAGACTAAAATAAAATAAATGTGCAATATCAAAGCCATACTTGATTCGATTTTTAAAGGGACACACGACAATCGCGAAATCGATTTTTCTCATGTTTTTTAATAATATTATTATTACTACTAATAATAATAATACAGTATTTATTTAACGAGAGAAACATTTGAACAAGTGTCAAGCTTCCATGAGGTCACCAACATTAATATTTATACCTATACACTCAATCTTCAATGAGGCCATCAACATTAATATTTATACCTATACATTCAATCTTCTATGAGGCCATCAACATTAATATTTATACCTATACATTCAATCTTCCATGAGGCAATCAACGTAAATAGTTATACCTATACATTCAATCTTCCATGAGACCACCAACATAAATAGTTATACCTATACATTCAATCTTCCATGAGGCCATCAACATAAATAGTTATACCTATACATTCAATCTTCCATGAGGCCATCAACATAAATAGTTATACCTATACATTCAATCTTCCATGAGGCCATCAACATAAATAGTTATACCTATACATTCAATCTTCCATGAGGCCCTCAACATTAATATGTATACCTATACATTCAATCTTCCATGAGGCCACCAACATAAATAGTTATACCTATACATTCAATCTTCCATGAGGCCATCAACATAAATAGTTATACCTATACATTCAATCTTCCATGAGGCCATCAACATAAGTAGTTATACCTATACATTCAATCTTCCATGAGGCCATCAACATAAATAGTTATACCTATACATTCAATCTTCCATGAAGCCATCAACATAAATAGTTATACCTATACATTCAATCTTCTATGAGGCCATCAACATAAATAGTTATACCTATACATTCAATCTACCATGAGGCCATCAACATAAATAGTTATACCTATACATTCAATCTTCCATGAGGCCCTCAACATTAATATTTATACCTATACATTCAATCTTCCATGAGGCCACCAACATAAATAGTTATACCTATACATTCAATCTTCTATGAGGCCATCAACATAAATAGTTATACCTATACATTCAATCTTCCATGAGGCCATCAACATAAATAGTTATACCTATACATTCAATCTTCCATGAGGCCCTCAACATTAATATGTATACCTATACATTCAATCTTCCATGAGGCCACCAACATAAATAGTTATACCTATACATTCAATCTTCCATGAGGCCACCAACATAAATAGTTATACCTATACATTCAATCTTCCATGAGGCCACCAACATAAATAGTTATGCCTATACATTCAATCTTCCATGAGGCCATCAACATAAATAGTTATACCTATACATTCAATCTTCCATGAGGCCACCAACATAAATAGTTATACCTATACATCCAATCTACCATGAAGCCATCAACATAAATAGTTATACCTATACATTCAATCTTCCATGAGGCCATCAACATAAATAGTTATACCTATACATTCAATCTTCCATGAGGCCATCAACATAAATAGTTATACCTATACATTCAATCTTCCATGAGGTCATCAACATAAATAGTTATACCTATACATCCAATCTTCCATGAGGCCATCAACATAAATAGTTATACCTATACATTCAATCTTCCATGAGGCCATCAACATAAATAGTTATACCTATACATTCAATCTTCCATGAGGCCATCAACATAAATAGTTATACCTATACATTCAATCTTCCATGAGGCCATCAACATAAATAGTTATACCTATACATTCAATCTTCCATGAGGCCCTCAACATTAATAGTTATACCTATGAATGTATAACGCTATGGATATATCTACATCCAAGTATAATTCATAGGTATAAATATTAATGTTGAGGGCCTTATGGAGAATTGACACTTGTTCAAATGAGTTCTCTTGTTAAATAAATACTTTAGTGTTATTATTATTTAAGAAACATGAAAAAAATCGATTTCGCGATGGTCATGTGTCCCTTTTAAAAATCAAACCATGTCTATGAAATTGAATATATTATTTTTTATAATCTTAATGATGTCACTCTTGTTTTGAAAATATGAGTAAATATTATAAGGAAATATAAGTGAATATTATAAGGCAATATGAGTAAATATTATAAGAAAATATGAGAAATATTGTCAGAAAATATGAATAAAATTGAACTGATAAAACGGATGCAAATACAAACATTGTTTACTTTTTTTGGTCAAATTTGACCATGGCTATTCGAAATGTGATGCTTTTCAACCATTTACAACAGTTACGCCCCATTCCAAATGATAAAAACATCAAAGGTCTTCACACCTACAAGGCTATTTCAGTTTCATAGTTCCATCATGCAGATATTCAATTATTAAAATGTGATGTGTTTCCCTCCAAGTGACAAAAATCCAGCTGACACACGAATTTATTTTTGTATCTGACTGTACGTGTAAGTACATTTTTATTTTATATTTTAATCAACAATAAAAAAAAAGCTATACGTCCAACAGAAGATGAGGTATTCAAAGGACACAGCCATCACCGCAGCATCAATACATATAGTTACATGTCAGTTACATGTATGGCAGGCAGGGGCGTAGTTAAGCTGAAAGCGATGTGTAGGGACAGTTGTAGTGGGGTTCGGGGCATGTTCCCCCAGAAAGTTATTTCAGCTCGACTGTTGTAAATGCGTTTTGGCGTATATTCCTATGTTTTATGGGTTATAAACCCGGATGTAATCAATCTCCATCTTTATCCTATATTCACATCTTGAAATAAATGTAATCAAAATTGTTATTAAGGTTACTCTAACTGACAACTTATCTTTAAGTGTGTAAACTTCAATAGCGGAAGAAAATGTTTTATAACATCTGACAAATACCGTATGTCTAGTTTAAACAACGTGTGGAAATACTTCCATTTAAACGAATTTAAAGACTTTTATGCATATCGAATGTAACAAATTGTTCATTAGGACGGATATAAAACTATGTTCAATGGCAATTAATGCGATTTGTAACGAAAGTTGTATCGAATTGATCGAACTGCAAATTACGATGGAAGTAAAACTATACATGTTCAGTTTCGACACACTATGTATAAATTATCGAAAATTTATCGTCTAAAACAATGTTGAAATTAACGTTTAATTTGTCATTGCCAATTTCAACCAAAGTTAGTTGTTCAACTTTTTATCGCTATGACTTGACCATATCTGCTGTTGTACTATCACCACCGGTAATTTTACCAAATTACATGCCCTAGTGTTTATGTGTATATGAATAGATTATACAAATTACACAAGCTAATTAGATTTTAGATATAACCCTATTTTGCATTCATTCTAAAGATTTCATATTCCACAAGGGCCTGCTATTTGATGAGATAGACATATAGGCCGAGTGTTGTTGTTTTGTTGTTTTTTTAATGTGAAATATTGGTAGTCTTGGCCACATGTTCACATTACTTACTTTATAAATGGTCAATGGTATTTTAAAGCAGATTGCCTCATAAAATTGAGGTTGGTTGAGATGAGGTAAAATAAGCAGTTAGTTTAGGATTTATAAATGATGCTATATTGAGATAAAATGTGTTTTTAAAGTTGTTTTGCCAAAAACTGTTGAAACGTGCTATTTTGTTCGTTAATACATTCAAATTCTTCTGGAAAACTATAAGTTTCGGTTAATTTTACTGAAGTAAGGTAAAGCTTATTTATCATTTCACAACTGTACCCTGCTATTTCCGGTTGAGACTAAAACCACTGCTTAACTCTGAAGATAGACAGGAATTCTCCAAATATGTTTTCTCTGTTTTTGACATTCAGTTTGTCATAAAATGTGGTTAAGTTATTCACAAATGTATGGTTTCATGATTGCCTGTTATAATATGTTAACTACGATGTGTGCAATGCGCGTTGCAAGCGAAGACTTAGTATAATATATTATACTGTACGGAACAGCTAACCCGCCACTTTTGTATTTCGAATGCATTTGTCGATATATCGTGTAGTGTTATTTAAGTTTGTATACGACATCAACAGTATTGATTTTATATGGCATAAATACTCTTTCGTACTCAAGTCCAAATTTCAAGGAAATTGCATTGATACTTTTAAAAAAACACACATAAAATGTCCGGTACATAAAATGTCAGGTGACAGGTTAGCTGTTCCGTTCAGTATACATATTGAGAATTTGAGAGTATTTCCTGAAACTTGGTGGTTCTGTAGGTATTTGAGTAATAACCTTACGCTGCATATTAATTTATTTTACTTCAATATTTAAGCAAAATATGTTTCATTTTATTAACATTTTATGAATGAACAATAACATGATTTTAACCGCAAATATTATTGTTAAGGAAGGAGAGTGAAAGTCGATAAGTAAACATGACCCCATCCCCACCACCTACCATGTTCGTGATCGCCTCTATAAAACGTAGTTGTGTTTGTTTCAGGATGCATTCAGTCAATTAATTATATAAAGTCCTTGATTCAGTGCAAATTTAACTATTATGTGACAGAAGTATGCATGCATAGCACCGCCATTAGAAACAGAAACTGCTTCGTAGGGAAGTCGCATAATTGCGGTTATAAATAATCATTGTTTCCTCTTCTTAAAAAATGCATTTGCCTTATTTTAATGCTCATTATATTTGAATAGCATTATCGATGTATTTTGAACATACAGAAAGCATTGTTATAATTAAGGAACAAAATTGGTGCTTGGAAAGTGGGGTATGAGTACATGATTTTTGGAGTCTACTTTCACTTTATCAACAGTGTATACACTGAACAGAAAACACTTATACTATATGAACTCTACTTTTCTCGTCACAGTTTGGTTGAAAACAATAAGTTTCACGTCTTTTATTGAATCATACAATGAATGACAAGTATACAAATTATTTGTATTGATTATAGAATAAAGAACAAATGAATGGTTGCCTAACATTTATAATGCCCACACGGTCTGTAACTGATCTGCACCTTCATACAACTGCCCAATGTATACTTCTATCTATCTGCTATTACCCTGAGTCACCTATCTCACTGTCAAATACCTCGGATGAACTTACTGAGTTGACCTGTGTTTTCAAGGGATCCTTAAAGGGGAACGCAACCCTGTGTATAAAACAGGATAATATGAATAGCTATGAGTTCAGCTTTCTATTAATAGTATTATTATGCATAAATTCGAATCCATAAAGATATATCAGCTCGTTTTGTAACGGTCATTTTCGCACATCGACTTTGTGGTGGAAGTCGCCATATTGGATACTGCGTGACGTCATAACCGCACTTCCGGTTTAAAACATAATTGATTTATACGCTACAGCAGATATAGAAACGTGCAATTATAGTCACCGGTAAAAGTACTCGCAAGAATAATAAAATGGATTTTAGTAACGGAGAAGGACTTGTGGCCTACAACTTTGAACCAGAATTTTCAGAAGCTTAGTTAAATTAATTAGAAGACGAGAGAAATAGTGAGACGGCACAGTTGTTCACACATGTGAAAGTTTTTTGCAGCTGCGGAAACTGTGTAATGATGATTTCGTCTGACGAAAATACGAAAATATAGAAGATTTAGAATGAATCACAGAAATAATACAGAGATGTCACAGCAATGTCTTATGAAGTTTTCACCCAAAAAGATGATAACTGTTAAACAGTCACACCGATCATTAACCAGAGATCAAATCCGAAACCCATCAATCACGACTCTGACATCTTATCATGTAGCCTGACATTGATGATTGAATTTTGGCTTGATAAAAAAAGTAATTATTGCCGTCAGTGTTGATGTAGACCCAGGCGAGCCTGCACATTCATGCTGTACTATCAGGGTATATACTGTTTGCTACTCAGTCAATACATTATCAAAAAAAAAAAACACTAATTAGACCAGGAATGGAATTTAAGGGGAAATGTTTTGTTACATATATTTACCTGTCTAAGAGAGAATAAGAAATAATATTATATCTCTTTTCTTATCGTGTTTAGCTGGTGCGGCCATTGTTGCGTACTGAGAAATGGCTGATAAAATTTTGATTTCATACCCTTTTTAGTAAATTTAGATGAAGCATGAATGAGTTGGGTTTTTTTGTGTTGTTTTACATAACTGGCACTGTCTTTTGGATTTTCAAATGGTGTTACTACCCAATTTGATATATGATGATTATCTATTCTACCAGTTCTCTGAACATATATGAATGTGTCTCCTTATAGGGAGTGTCATATGGAATATAATGTCTACAGGCATATTGCACAAAGTGTATGTTACTGTCCAGCTACTGGCACCCTGCTGAGCTTTCATAATTCACCCACACCACATTCACACCATGTGGTAATGAGAAATACCCTGCCACAGTGTGCATATTGTACCCTAATAAGCGTAATCACCCAAGGTTTAATGACCCCATGGTTTATGACAGGATGTTATATCACAAAGTATTATGCCTTATTACTTATTTAAACATTTTCAGTTAATTAGGGTTTCAATATCAATGCAAAGTTACACGTAAAAAAAATATGTTATATGATTTTATGAATATTTTTCATAAATTGTATACCAGAACACTATTTTAACAGTAAAAAAAACTTTTCATGTATTAATGAATAAATAAAGGAACAAAGGTTTTACTCTATCTTTTTTCATTACGAAGTAGAGGTTGTTTAAATGTCTATTCAAGAATAATGACCTAGTTGACTGTGAAAAACCCATATATCAATAAACTAAATTGCCTATTAATTATAAAATTAATAAAATGAGTTTATGAACAATTAATGGTTGACTGAATATTTAGCATCATTTTTTGCCATCGAGGGTTTATTGTAAAGATGTTCAGTTAACCTAACCACTGTTTCCTGCAAAAGTTAACCAGTACTCGAGCACACCCAACAACCGCAAGTAACTGATAATTTTTCCACTCGAATCAGCAGTGAGAGACAAATAATATTGAGACACAATGTTGTATGTCAGTCATCACAGAGAATGTCGCGGGGTGGGGATTCAAACTCGAGACACCTGAATTGATAGTTAGACACGTAACTGACTGAGCTAATCGGGCCTTTCACAATTAATTGGCCTTAATTTGTATTTAAATAATAATTTTTAGAAACCATGTCGTTTTCACACCTTATGTTTTGGCATTAACCTCTTGTTTTTATTGTTAATTGGATTATCACACCTGTTTAAACAGCCTGCAATTATAAGATTGTGAAAGTTTGATATATCAATTTCGCAATATTTTGGAAGAGTATATAAAATTACAAATTAAATTTCAGAAATCACCTGAGCTATATGTTATTAGCACATTTTTAAGAGCTTCCCACTGGATAATATACACTAAGTCTATATGTATGTCGCATATGGTCATCTTCGTACTGAAATCATCAGAAATTGTATGCTTGGGTAGTAGTACGCCAAGGCATTGGTACGCTTCATTCTGCAATCTTAAGTCCTACCCCAAAGTATAAAGGCGTTTTGCGCGTGATGTCACCAGAAGCTTGACACTGAGGCAATGAGAAATCACATATTAGGAAAACTAAACACAACGCTGTCCACAAAACATATCGCATTACTCCACCCACTTATTCCGCTGGAGAAAACAATGTTTAATGGGTTAAGTCCTTTAATTCAGAATCGTTTTCGCGTTTAATTGTCTACCTTCGATGTTCACTAATGCACTGTATATCTGTATACAAACTGATTACGTATATTAGTGTATATACATAAGAGTTTCAGTAGAGAGCAGTCACTAACGACACAATACAATTTGCACGATAACTAGAACGGAAGTGCAGTTATGACGTCACCGAATACCTCCATCACAAAAGAGCTACAAAATGGCGGCGCCCATAGCATTTAGGAAACGCTTGAAATCATGATATTTAATGTCATTTTTCTCATTTGATAAATTTCGTACAATTAAAATTTGTTGATTTTTGTGTTATTTACATGTCTATTTAACGATAAATAGCCATTTATATTCTGACGTGCGGTACCCTTTAACAGATAACTGAGTCTGTAAAATTAGGTTATCAGTACATTTGTATGATAGTGGGGATATTGTCTTGCCCATGTTATATCTTTTTTGACTGATCAGTATGTCTTGATATTAATGTATTTTTGTTTTATATTATAGTCGTGACAGTAGAAGGGGCGGGTAACATGACAAGTAACCCCAACAATACAGCACCATATGGTATGTATACTCAATATATACGTTTATTTAATGGGGTTTAACGCCATTTGTAACACATGACATGTTAAATATGGCATATCCAGTTTTATAAGTGATAGAAGACCTCAGAATGAATCTGAGTAGAATTACCGCCCTTCCGCAAGTAACTGGCAAACTTCACACAACGCTTTTGGAGCAAGCGGGTGTCGAATCTACGACCTTAGCGGTGAGCAGTAAGTGACCTTGAGGTGGTAGCTTTGACCACTTGACCACGGATGACCCTTCAGGACCCCCATGTATAGAAGATTGAACAAAGAACTCAAGAATTGCCATCAAGTTTACCAGTAACGTTTTGTTTTTAGTTAGTTTAAACTTATTTTTAGTTTAAACTTATTTATTTTGTTTCGATTGTGAAACAAGTAATTACAATTTAGACAAATCCTGCCCGATTTCTTCCTAGGTGGAACCAGTACTATCCATATGTGAAAAGAGTGTCTTGCTCTAGAACAACACACATAGCCGTTGAGGAGGACCGAACCCACGACCCTCCGATCATGGATTCGGATCTACCACCGAACCACGCGCTCCATTGTTTTTAACTAAATTTAAACACTTCTGTTTCTGGTATAAATTAGATTACCATGTTTGCATATACTTTACCGATCATTTGTCCTCGCGAATTATACGTAAATAAAACTGTATAGCAAGGAGCGTAAGTTTTGTTACTCGTATCGAAACTGGTTTTAATCTTTAATAATTATTTCCTTTATTGGATTGAGCTGGATAGATTTGATTTACACACTTTGGCAAGCAAGAGAAGACTAAGTTCTGTTTGCAAGGACCGTATTTTACCTGTTTGTCGAACGCTTCGTTTGTGTTATCAATAATGTAAATTAGCCAATTTAGCGGATAGGTCGTTGCGTACTGTAAAAGTTATCAAAGGTCATCGTGAGAAATGTAGGCTGGTAATAGCTCACCATAGATCCGTTTTCCAAACCTCACCTAATAAACTTTTTAGGGAAAGTCACGCAGTTAGTATTCACTATTTTACTAGGTATTGCTAGCCATGGCCGCCCTGCGACACACTAGCAGTGATTTGGTTTAAACATATTTATTCATAAATTATGTACAGCATATTCCACAACATATTTAGTAAAAGGATTGAAACGAAAGAAAATATTTCTAGCAGTGATTTAATTACATCTCTAACACTGTATAAGTTACAATTGCTTAATCATTATTATGTTGTTATTTAAATACAATTTTCTCTTGTTTGTAAGCAAACTCTTGAAGTAATAAAACCTTGAGATAAGTCCGTGCCTCTTTTTTAACTACGACACACATGTTGGAAACTTTGTTTGAAAGTATGTTACACGTGTTAAAATTAATTGGAAATTATTCAATACACTGCAGTAAGCTCTTCAATACTTCAGTAATGACAACAATACTAAATACAACAGAAAGTAATATTACAGAACTACACTTAGTACTACATTACTTCATTTACTACCCAAGTACTACATATTAAATAATCAAGTGAGTGAGTGAGTGAGTGAGTGAGTGAGTGAGTGAGTGAGTGAGTGAGTGAGTGAGTGAGTGAGTGAGTGAGTGAGTGAGTGAGTGAGTGAGTGAGTGAGTGAGTGAGTGAGTGAGTGAGTGAATCAGTTAGTCAGTCAGTCAGTCAGTCAGTCAGTCAGTCAGTCAGTCAAGCCATCAAGTAAGCTCGCAAGGTAAGTTAGCAATACGTCATATCAGCCCCCTTCATGAGAATAAACGTAATTGTCTAAACATGTTTGAAACATATATATTAAGGACACTTACTGCACCAACTGCATTACATTAATGTCACATCAACCAATCAATAACAACTACGTGTATCGCAAACAACATTGTTTTGGTTACATTGATGAGTTTGTGTTATAACGATGACTTGTATATTTTACAGGTGGCTCGTCGAACATGTTCACGATGACGATGACCGGGGTTGTGACTGCTCTGCTTAGTCTGTTGTAACACCGACCCTGCTTGTTATAAAAACACAACCAGCTGTCAGATGGATTATAGTTTATATTTATCATATTTAGTAATAGCCTGCGGCTGGAATGTCATCAATGCCATGATGGACGGACATCCTCGTTTCACGAACTATCTGACCTATCACAGGAATTCCAGCTGTGCCATTAGCTTTAATTTCAAAGCTGTTATCATCTATATGTTTTTCAAATCATCTCTTTACATATTAAGTTTGATCAAAATAGATCAACATTCGCATTAAAACTTGACAGGTGGTTTAGTGACACTCTTAACTTCAATTTTGAGATTAATAAAATATAATGTTGAATGGGCATTTTAAAGAGTTTGTTTTAGAAGTGTTTAACTGTTTATAACCTATACTGTAGTATATGTGAAAATATCTGCAAATTACCATAAAAATGTACCATTAAAATCCCGGTTAATACAGTCAAATTTGTTTTACTATATATTCGTGTTTTGTTTTAAAAAATAATTTAAAATCAAATTGCCTATCAGTTTAATTGTCCCCATATTCAACCTTAAAACGAGAATTCAATGTGTTTATATATCTCACGTGTGCATTTGCATCAGTTTTTGTTGTCATACGTCTATATCACTAACTCAGTTAACTTTCTCGTTATTGCTTTTGTCTTTGAAGACACATTATAACATTTTTCTCACCTTTGACCTTTGCGTTTCTGTCTTCTCGTTTGAAATTTTGACACGTGACAAAGGACATCATGTTGAGCTCATTCATCTGTTGACATAAACGCAATGGTTGGAATATACTCGAAATGTTTCTTTTCTTGTTAAAGAAAGATTCAACCTATATACAAAAGAAAGAAAAAAATAAGAAACATAAAAGAGTATTTAAAGAGATAATCGCACAATAATTTCATATCTATACCTTGAAATGAAAAAAACATTTGTTTATTATTTTTATTATTTTTATTATTTTTAATAGATATTAATCCGAACTGTGACTTAATGAACAATTTCTCTCGTTATCAATGATTTATTTTATTTATAACAAAAAGTAATCAATAAAACAAATATACAATCTATAGGAGTGACTGGCTTTGTTGTAAGTTCCAAGATAAGGAAAGGATCAAGTTTTTTTTCTGCAAAGTTCAGACATATGCATTGCTTGTAAACTTTCATCTGCATCAAAGATGAATTAACTATATTTCTGCAAACTGTCTTTATTGACAAATTAATTCCTAAAATAGAAAATAAATTAACGAAATAGTAAAAAATGTTTTTAATCTTTATTTATATACCGTTATTTGTGTTATTTTGTTAAATGACCTTGGTCCAGTTGTTCAAAGTACTGTTGACTTAAAGCCACGTTAAACAGAGTTTTCGATTCATGGTATAATGAGATTAAATACATTCAAGGTAACATTTTGCTGGCAATCGTAACAAAATAGTTTTCTACTTTTATAAACCATTGTACTTGTATATGAAAACCTTTAATTTTAAAGATAGTGAACATACATTATCTTAATTGATGCTCCGTTACGCCTTGAATAACTCAGCCTTGGTATATACATATATACAATACCTCTGATAACAGGAACCTTTGGATAACTCAGCCCTGGTTTATACATATATACAATACCTCTGATAACAGGAACCTTTGGATAACTCAGCCCTGGTATATACATATATACAATATCTCTGATAACAGGAACCTTTGGATAACTCAGCCCTGGTATATACATACATACAATATCTCTGATAACAGGAACCTTTGGATAACTCAGCCCTGGTATATACATACATACAATACCTCTGATAACAGGAACCTTTGAATAACTCAGCCCTGGTATATACATATATACAATACCTCTGATAGCAGGAACCTTTGGATAACTCAGCCCTGGTATATACATATATACAATACCTCTGATAGCAGGAACCTTTGGATAACTCAGCCCTGGTATATACATATATACAATATCTCTGATAGCAGGAACCTTTGGATAACTCAGCCCTGGTATATACATATATACAATACCTCTGATAGCAGGAACCTTTGGATAACTCAGCCCTGGTATATACATATATACAATATCTCTGATAGCAGGAACCTTTGGATAACTCAGCCCTGGTATATACATATATACAATATCTCTGATAGCAGGAACCTTTGGATAACTCAGCCCTGGTATATACATATATACAATATCTCTGATAGCAGGAACCTTTGGATAACTCAGCCCCGGTATATACATATATACAATACCTCTGATAACAGGAACCTTTGGATAACTCAGCCCCGGTATATACATATATGCAATATCTCTGATAGCAGGAACCTTTGGATAACTCAGCCCCGGTATATACATATATGCAATACCTCTGATAACAGGAACCTTTGAATAACTCAGCCCTGGTATATACATATATACAATACCTCTGATAACAGGAACCTTTGGATAACTCAGCCCTGGTATATACATATATACAATATCTCTGATAGCAGGAACCTTTGGATAACTCAGCCCTGGTATATACATATATACAATATCTCTGATAGCAGGAACCTTTGGATAACTCAGCCCTGGTATATACATATATACAATATCTCTGATAGCAGGAACCTTTGGATAACTCAGCCCTGGTATATACATATATACAATATCTCTGATAGCAGGAACCTTTGGATAACTCAGCCCTGGTATATACATATATACAATACCTCTGATAGCAGGAACCTTTGGATAACTCAGCCCTGGTATAAACATATATACAATATCTCTGATAGCAGGAACCTTTGGATAACTCAGCCCTGGTATATACATACATACAATATCTCTGATAACAGGAACCTTTGGATAACTCAGCCCTGGTATATACATATATACAATACCTCTGATAACAGGAACCTTTGAATAACTCAGCCCTGGTATATACATATATACAATACCTCTGATAACAGGAACCTTTGGATAACTCAGCCCTGGTATATACATATATACAATATCTCTGATAGCAGGAACATTTGGATAACTCAGCCCTGGTATATACATACATACAATATCTCTGATAACAGGAACCTTTGGATAACTCAGCCCTGGTATATACATATATACAATATCTCTGATAACAGAAACCTTTGGATAACTCAGCCCTGGTATATACATACATACAATATCTCTGATAACAGAAACCTTTGGATAACTCAGCCCTGGTATATACATACATACAATATCTCTGATAACATTATCATATATACAATACTTCTGATAACAGGAACCTTTGGATAACTCAGCCCTGGTATATACATATATACAATAGTTCTGATAACAGGAACCTTTGGATAACTCAGCCCTGGTATATACATATATACAATAGTTCTGATAACAGGAACCTTTGGATAACTCAGCCCTGGTATATACATACATACAATATCTCTGATAACAGGAACCTTTGGATAACTCAGCCCTGGTATATTCATACATACAATATCTCTGATAACATTATCATATATACAATACTTCTGATAACAGGAACCTTTGGATAACTCAGCCCTGGTATATACATATATACAATAGTTCTGATAACAGGAACCTTTGGATAACTCAGCCCTGGTATATACATATATACAATACTTCTGATAACAGGAACTTTTGGATAACTCAGCCCTGGTAAATACATATATACAATACTTCTGATAACAGGAACCTTTGGATAACTCAGCCCTGGTATATACATATATACAACATCTCTGATAACATAATCATATATACAGTACTTCTGATAGCAGGAACCTTTGGTTAACTCAGCCCTGGTATATACATATATACATATACACAATACCTCTGATAACAGGAACCTTTGGATAACTCAGCCCTGGTATATACATATATACAACATCTCTCTGATAACATAATCATATATACAATACTTCTGATAACAGGAACCTTTGGATAACTCAGCCCTGGTATATACATATATACAACATCTCTCTGATAACATAATCATATATACAATACTTCTGATAACAGGAACCTTTGGATAACTCAGTCCTGGTATATACATCCATATAATATCTCTGATAACATAATCATATATACAATACTTCTGATAACATGAACCTTTGGATAACTCAGCCCTGGTATATACATATATACAATATCTCTGATAACATAATCATATATACAATACTTCTGATAACAGGAACCTTTGAATAACTCAGCCCTGGTATATACATATATACATATATACAATACTTCTGATAACAGGAACCTTTGGCTAACTCAGCCCTGGTATATACATATATACATATATACATATATACATATATACATATATACATATACACATATATACATATATACAATACTTCTGATAACAGGAACCGTTGGATAACTCAGCCCTGGTATATACATATATTCAATGCCTCTGATAACAGGAACCTTTGGATAACTCAGCCCTGATATATACATATATACAATACCTTTGACAACAGGAACCTTTGGCTAACTCAGACCTGGTATATACATATATACATATATACAATACTTATGATAACAGGAACCTTTGGATAACTCAGCCCTGATATATACATATATACAATACCTCTGATAGCAGGAACTTTTGGCTAACTCAGCCCTGGTATATACATATATACAATATATACAATACTTAGGAAAACAGGAACCTTTGGATAATTCAGCCCTGGTATATACATATATACATATATACAATACCTCTGATAACAGGAACCTTTGGATAACTCAGCCCTGGTATATACATATATACAATATCTCTGATAGTAGGAACCTTTGGATAACTCAGCCCTGGTATATACATATATACAATATCTCTGATAGCAGGAACCTTTGGATAACTCAGCCCTGGTATATACATATATACAATATCTCTGATAGCAGGAACCTTTGGATAACTCAGCCCTGGTATATACATATATACAATATCTCTGATAGCAGGAACCTTTGGATAACTCAGCCCTGGTATATACATATATACAATACCTCTGATAGCAGGAACCTTTGGATAACTCAGCCCTGGTATAAACATATATACAATATCTCTGATAGCAGGAACCTTTGGATAACTCAGCCCTGGTATATACATACATACAATATCTCTGATAACAGGAACCTTTGGATAACTCAGCCCTGGTATATACATATATACAATACCTCTGATAACAGGAACCTTTGAATAACTCAGCCCTGGTATATACATATATACAATACCTCTGATAACAGGAACCTTTGGATAACTCAGCCCTGGTATATACATATATACAATATCTCTGATAGCAGGAACATTTGGATAACTCAGCCCTGGTATATACATACATACAATATCTCTGATAACAGGAACCTTTGGATAACTCAGCCCTGGTATATACATATATACAATATCTCTGATAACAGAAACCTTTGGATAACTCAGCCCTGGTATATACATACATACAATATCTCTGATAACAGAAACCTTTGGATAACTCAGCCCTGGTATATACATACATACAATATCTCTGATAACATTATCATATATACAATACTTCTGATAACAGGAACCTTTGGATAACTCAGCCCTGGTATATACATATATACAATAGTTCTGATAACAGGAACCTTTGGATAACTCAGCCCTGGTATATACATATATACAATAGTTCTGATAACAGGAACCTTTGGATAACTCAGCCCTGGTATATACATACATACAATATCTCTGATAACAGGAACCTTTGGATAACTCAGCCCTGGTATATTCATACATACAATATCTCTGATAACATTATCATATATACAATACTTCTGATAACAGGAACCTTTGGATAACTCAGCCCTGGTATATACATATATACAATAGTTCTGATAACAGGAACCTTTGGATAACTCAGCCCTGGTATATACATATATACAATACTTCTGATAACAGGAACTTTTGGATAACTCAGCCCTGGTAAATACATATATACAATACTTCTGATAACAGGAACCTTTGGATAACTCAGCCCTGGTATATACATATATACAACATCTCTGATAACATAATCATATATACAGTACTTCTGATAGCAGGAACCTTTGGTTAACTCAGCCCTGGTATATACATATATACATATACACAATACCTCTGATAACAGGAACCTTTGGATAACTCAGCCCTGGTATATACATATATACAACATCTCTCTGATAACATAATCATATATACAATACTTCTGATAACAGGAACCTTTGGATAACTCAGCCCTGGTATATACATATATACAACATCTCTCTGATAACATAATCATATATACAATACTTCTGATAACAGGAACCTTTGGATAACTCAGTCCTGGTATATACATCCATATAATATCTCTGATAACATAATCATATATACAATACTTCTGATAACATGAACCTTTGGATAACTCAGCCCTGGTATATACATATATACAATATCTCTGATAACATAATCATATATACAATACTTCTGATAACAGGAACCTTTGGATAACTCAGCCCTGGTATATACATATATACATATATACAATACTTCTGATAACAGGAACCTTTGGCTAACTCAGCCCTGGTATATACATATATACATATATACATATATACATATATACATATACACATATATACATATATACAATACTTCTGATAACAGGAACCGTTGGATAACTCAGCCCTGGTATATACATATATTCAATGCCTCTGATAACAGGAACCTTTGGATAACTCAGCCCTGATATATACATATATACAATACCTTTGACAACAGGAACCTTTGGCTAACTCAGACCTGGTATATACATATATACATATATACAATACTTATGATAACAGGAACCTTTGGATAACTCAGCCCTGATATATACATATATACAATACCTCTGATAGCAGGAACTTTTGGCTAACTCAGCCCTGGTATATACATATATACAATATATACAATACTTAGGAAAACAGGAACCTTTGGATAATTCAGCCCTGGTATATACATATATACATATACACAATACCTATGATAGCAGGAACCTTTGGTTAACTCAGCCCTGGTATATACATATATACAATACCTCTGATAACAGGAACCTTTGGATAACTCAGCCCTGGTATATACATATATACATATATACAATACCTCTGATAACAGGAACCTTTGGATAACTCAGCCCTGGTTTATACATATATACATATATACAATACTTCTGATAACAGGAACTTTTGGTTAACTCAGCCCTGGTTTATACATATATACATATATATACAATACCTCTGATAACAGGAACCTTTCGATAACTCAGCCCTTGTATATACATATATACAATATCTCTGATAACAGGAACCTTTGGATAACTCAGCCCTGGTATATACATATATACAATACTTCTGATAGCAGGAACCTTTGGCTAACTCAGCCCTGGTATATACATATAAACATATATACAATACTTCTGATAACAGTAACTTTTGGATAACTCAGCCCTGGTATATACATATATACATATATACAATTTTTCTGATAAAAGGAACCTTTGGATATTTCAGCCCTGGTATATACATATATACATATATACAATACCTCTGATAGCAGGAACCTTTGGCTAACTCAGCCCTGGTATATACATATATACATATATACAATACCTCTGATAGCAGGAACCTTTGGCTAACTCAGCCCTGGTATATACATATATACATATATACATATATACAATACCTCTGATAGCAGGAACTGTTGGATAACTCAGCCCTGGTATATTCATATATACAATACCTCTGATAACAGGAACCTTTGAATGTACTCATACAACGGATACCCAAGAAAAGAAAATAGAGAATCACTCTTTCACTCACTCATTCACTCACTCATTCACTCACTTACTCAATCACTTACTCACTCACTCATTCACTCACTCATTCACTCACTTACTCAATCACTTACTTACTCACTCATTCACTCACTCATTCATTCACCCAACTACCCTTATACTCACTCACTTACTCACTCACTCACTCACTCACTCACTCACTCACTCACTCACTCACGCACTCACTCACTCACTCACTTACTTAAGCGGTATTCTATGGTCAAACAATACTAAGTAAGCTCCGTAATTTCAAGAAATTAAATTACAAATTGTAAAGCCGGGCATTGTTAGCTCGGTGGCCCGTCTCAATATTAATGTAGTTAATAGCGGAGAAGGGTATGTTTGTGTACTAATGGCTTCCAGATACAAATGACGTTCCAGAATCCCAGGAAAAAGAGATTATGTTAGCCGATCGTCTGTAAGCCCTAGATGACATACAAATGATGCTAAATATTCAAACAAAGTGTAAATAAAGAACATCTATACTTCTTTCCTGTCGTTTCAAGTTGCTGTTTATCAATCTGAGATCAAATGCCCGTGAAACAAGAACCTGATGTAGATATAGCTAATTAAGCCGTTGACTCTGTAACGGAGTTGTTTTTAATTTGTAATATCTGATTAAAGGGTTTTTTGATAGTACACAGTGTAACCAAGTAAAGAAAAGAGATTCGGTTTCACTGAGTCTGTTCAAGAGGGGAAATACTTTTTTTTATATTGGGAAATCATTCCTAGGACTTAGAAATGATAACAGGACTGGGTCAAACCACAGGGCGACCTATACATCTGCTTCACATCATGCATGTCTGAAATAAATAAATATATAACCGAGAGTTTAATCGTAAAATACTGTGCTATGGTGTATGGGGGTGTTGCATATAATATTACCTCTCATGAATATATTCTATAAAACAAATCTGTAATTATCCAGCTTAAGATCTCATTACACAGTTGGATTTTGATTATTGTTCTATATAAAATAAGGTCTAGGATGTCCATGGCAAAGAAAAAATAGATATTCCATAAAAAAATTTAAGTATTGTTTTCATAGCAGGAATGGATCCCTACATAAAAGTGCATAATGAGGTTTTCTCTAATCCTTCTAAATACATGTATCCTATTAAAGTCACTTTTTAACACCAGTGTTGTCTTATTGCAGTATATGCTGAGTACATTCAGAGGATAGTTCTAGGTCTGGTCGGCCCGATGTCAGTGTGGTGCAGCTGGACCGGGTATTATACTATGTGAACATTCAGAGGATAGTTCTAGGTCTGGTCGGCCCGATGTCAGTATGGTGCCGCTGGGCCGGGTATTATACTATATGTCACTTGCCGGCATTAACTTCATCGTCACAGTCTGTTTCAAGCAGATAACGTCGTGATACGAGTGTAGACTTGTTAAAAGTGAACGCTAAACACGAAACATTTCAATACGATGTGCTCATTCATAGTCGGATACCCACGCCTAATCCATTTCGGTACTCTCCATTTCTCAAACATTCTCAAATGACACAGAGCTAACGTAATAAACCACGGATGGAGAATATTGGAATTGACACCCGTGAGTATCCGACAATGTAGTAAATTATGATAACCATTAAAGCTCTGAGAGAAAATAGTTTAGTTGATATGTATTAAATGAGGAGTGGACAGTGTTCACTTAAACCAGATAACGTATATTGTGCTGTAACATATGCGTTCCAACTGACCGCACATGCCTTAATAAGTCTGAATACGCAGCTTTAATGAACTACAAACATGCATTAATAATCATGCAAATCAATATAACTTAAATCGGTAACCACAATTTGAATTTAATCAGTTCAATATAATGGGATATCAGTTTACATCATATGTATTGCAGGTAACCTGTGTATAAACTGAAAGGATAAAGAAACGACGTGTGAATTTCAGAGCCACAATATCAAATTATTGTAAGCGATATTTCCAGTTTTAGAATATGTTTGTAAAGAAATTCATCAATGTTTTTGTCAATATGTATCCTACTTTAAATATATATTCTAAACTATAAAAATAGCTTAAAATAGTTTGATAATTCGGTTCTTAAATTCACCCGATATTTCTTTATCCTTTCAGTATATATAGGTTTAAGCTCTGCCAACATTCACCCAGCAAGTAAATACTGATGACCTTAAAATATACACAAAAACAAATCTAAGTTCTCAAGCATCTAGCCGACCTACCAAACGTTAAAAAAAATCGACCTAGATGTTCTGCTTATTATTTAAATACTCTGCACTCAATAATTATAATGTACAAAATATACAAAATTTAGCAACATCAACGAAAAGTTGTGTATCTAAAATTTATCAAATTACTCATTTATTGAAAATAAAAATGGAATGCTGAACGCCTATAAACATACATTTATCATTCTTTGAAAGATCTAGTCGTGATAATGAGCAATTGAATGGTGTACTAGATTGAAGACAAAATATATAAAAATTAAAATCCCCACTGGAGTGGGAATGGGTAGTGGTATAAATGAAACGTTCAAAGAGGCATAAAAGATGCTTCAATGAAATTTAATGATATCAACGGTTTATAGTCATTCAAAATGATATAAAACTTGTGTACCCTACAATTAATTTCTACAAGACACCGCTCTGTATTACATTTATTCATAATAAGATTTTTATATTTGTCAACCTCCTGGCAACCAGTAACATTTCTCTCATATCTTTTTACTTTAAAATTTTCAATAACGTAAAAATGACATACAGTTGTTTTTGTATTGCATAGCTATAAAAAAGTTAATTCAGATTAAGGACTATTTATTCCTTCCCCTATTTATGTAGACCTGCACGTGAAGTATATTAGATTAACAATATATTGGGCCAGAAGTTCTTTGGCTACTATCTTAAAGTTTTCGTGGTGGGGTCTATTTATTTAAAGTCGTATCTACAGATGTCAACTCCGTATTTATCAACATTTAGAATGGTCATTTATAATCATGGTACCATTGTGAGTTTTGGTCGGCAGCAATTTATAAACATGTTTTATCACTTTTGAGAAAGTTTGATATTCTTGACTAGCCAATGAAAACAAAGCCTGTATTCTAAAGCCAGATTTATGGAAGCCAACTTTTGTATAAATTCTGATAATTTTGATCTGTTTGGAAAAGTTTAAACTTACGATCTGTGGTTTGCCTAGTGGGCAGTTATACTCGTTGCGTGTTTTAATAGAGATTATACTAAAGAGGTAAGTTTTAATTCGGTATTTGTTTCTTAAATATCAGTTGACACCTGAGTCAATTTGCATGTTACTTCTTGAATTGTTAAATAATATGTTAATGTAACATGTGCATGCCATTTTACATTTCATACAGGTTTCTAAGATAGCGTGGTTTTAAAAAATTATTAGATAATTAATGATTATACTATTTGACTTTTTATTTAAACGAAAATATTATTTATTGTTCGAATTTGAGCATTTTCTTTAGATTGGTTTCGGTTTTTGTTCATTTTTATGATAAGTTCTTTTATAACTTTCGTTCTTTTATTATACTACAATTGACGAGTGCTGAAGAAACCTTTTAATTGTTATTCAGATGAAATTAGAAAAAGCATTGTGTAAACATATTTCTATGTTATGTTAAATTGGTGTTTACTTCTTCGATATTCTTTCTTATGGAATTGAAATGTTTAGTGTACCAATAAATAAGGTTTGAGTCCAAAACGGGTTGGATTTTGCTTAAATGCGGTTACCCGATTTGCTAAAAGTCGTTCAAAGGCATTTTGTTTTGCTCGTTCAAAGGCGGTGACCACTTCCTCTATATGCATGTTTTGTACAGTATCATTGGCAATGTTTTTTGCAGTAACTGAGTCTTTCCTTCTTCTGTTGATTATACTAGAAACAATTTAGCTCATTTTCCCTTATCCCATATTCCTTACGACATATGAATGTAGTTTGTATTTGTTCACGATTACTAGTATTTCATATGACGGCAACATTTGTTAATGAATATATCCTTTATGCCTTTAAAACGTATGTTTTTAAGTATTGAATTTTTTAAGAATCTTATATGGGTTTGAGGTTCGGATAGAAAAATTTCATCCCGGTGGATTACTGTTACTGTTTAACAGTAATGCAAGGGGACGGAATTTTCTATCCGAACCAAAAAGGCCATGAATGATTATTTTTCTTGCATACCAAACATAGATCTATTTAAACATTATTTAAACTTTTAGCATTATATTTTTACAACAGCGGCTTTGAAGACCTTAAATCATATAATTTTCGTCATACATTTTTAACGTTCAGTCATAAATGAGTGTTGACGTCATAGCGCGAGAATTTTTCTCGGCCCTAGGGTGGGATAGAAATTTCTTGCACACCGGATAAGGATATCTACATTTTTACCGGGGTAACGATCGATAGTAAAACTATAAACGGAGGGAGTTTAAAACTGGCTTGCGGGTGAACCGAACTTCCATTAGGTTCAGATAAAAATGAGACAACAGAAGACTCAAAAATACAAGCAACTGAACTACCGAAAATAAGCAATAATAACTGATTAACTGATTGTAGTGTCATTGGAACTAAAATAAACCAGAAGAATGCGAAATTTGAAACAGGTTTATTATAATATGTATAACAGAAAATATTGAATCTGTTTATACATATAATAATGCGGAGCGCGTGGTCCAGTGGTAGGGCACCGAACCCATGATCGGAGGGCCGTTGGTTCGATCCTCCGCCACGGTTATGTGTGGTGTCCTTGATTAAGACACTTTTCCGCATATGCTTTGTACTGGTTCTACCAGTTGTAAGAACTTGTTTCACAATCGAAATAAAATAAATAAGTTTAAACTAAAATATAATAATAATTTATAAAAGAATCCCTTGGAGGTATTTAGTATTCAGTGGAGATTCTGTTACTAAATTATATTGGAGAGAACATTATCTAATGTTGCTTTAACTTGGAGTACAATCCATTTATATAGGTTATATATGTTTGTTATATAGGTTATATATATCGTTGTTATATTCATCGACATATATAAATGAACATCACGTTCATTTGTATATGTCGATGAATATAACAACGATAAAAAAACATGTTAAAACTGATACTTAACTCAAATAAGGTAATTTAACAAAATCAATTATTATATATATTCTTCCAATTAAGATTTAAAATACATTTTTATTCCTTGTAATCAACATGTTGACGTCGATCAATATTGTAACGAAGGAACTGTATTTATATTCGTTATCACGAATTTGGTACTTTTCAGCGACATTCGGTTGTTGCAATCACTAGCTACCAATATAACATTCGATGTGCTCATAGTTCATTATAACTTTATGCATATTTAGAATGAGGTAGATTGGGCAACACCAGTTCCACCATTTTACTCTAAATATAGCATCAAATTTGCTGCAGGAAGACCTCGGAAAGAAACTGAGCAGAACATTTTCACATAAAAATTTAGAAGGAGCAGTTAAGTCAACGTTTCATTAATAGTACTTGCTCTCTCCATTGGCCTAGTTTTAAAATATAGATTTGTAGGTAGGGAAAATATAATATTGAATACAAACAAATGCTCTGACAATACTATTTGATTTAATGTGGTGTTTCATAATGTCGTATCATAACTAGTATCATACAAAAAAACAATTACCTGTTATTTGTTGAGAAGGCAGTTATTTAACTTTACTGGAAGATATTAACTGATCATTGTTTTCTCGAATGTTGTGACAAATTATCTTCAAAAACACAAGAAAGTGTTCATTTGGCCATAAACATATTTGGCACACAAAAGTCTGATAAAAAATTATCCGCAGGAATCAATGAACTTGACCAAAAAATTTGCCCATGCTCACAAACTAATCAAAGGTCCAAATACAAAATGGGCGTCTAGCGGCGCTATTTGTGTTTACATTGTCTGGGCTTATCGAGTGACGACAGGAATAACAAGGCTGGGTACATCATCGGATACCTACGGGTGTCAACTCCGATACTCTCCATTTATCACCCGTGGAAAATTACGCTAGCTCTGCGTCTTTTTATTTGAACAGAACAACCGTTAACGTTCACAACATCTAATCAAAACGGCGTTTGCATGAAACTAGCGTTGCGATTGAATAACGTTCCCTTCAGGAAATCGTGAAGGAACCAATCATATGATTGCATTGTAGAGATGACGCAAAGCTAGTGTCGTATCCCACGGATGATAAATGGTGAGTATCGGAATGGAATACGCGTGGGTATCGGACGATGGGCTAGGTGTTGTATTCGTGTTTACTAGGTTTAAGCTCTCAAGTGGCGGTTATGCTGATTATTTTATATTATAAATAGGTTTATGCTGTTGTGGTTAAAATTTCTTCCTCTTTGGAATGCTACGTTTTTCTGTTCGACATGTATTTCATTTTTAATAATTGTAATGTAATAATAAAGCAGTACAATAAGAAGAGACATATATATAGAGTAAGAAGAGTAATAATTATTTTTGGAGAGGCATATTTATTTAAACAGATTATTTCCTTGTTTGTTTCAGATGAAGATTCTATTGGCAGTCTTCGTGACTGCAGCATGTGTCTTGCTTCTTGCTGAAGGTAAGATTTTGAACGATATATATATTTAATATAAAAATACATACACTTATAAGATCTGTCTTAGCTACCTCTTCCATGTTTCAAAATGTTCACAGCTTTATGAAAATTGCATGCTTTGACTAGTTTAAATTACACGATTTTCAGAAATAATTCATATCCAATCTTAGAATACCAAAAGGCAATTTTCATTGAACCCCATTTCTTAAAATAATGTTTCCACATGATACGAATATGAAATAAAGATACCTATTTTGTTGCGTGCAGATCTTAAATTTCTTTTCTAGCTTAGAAAGGGCGATTGCTCTTGTGTGGCAAAATGTGTAATCAATGTTTTACTTATGATAGACAAAAAATATCAGTTTGTACTTTTTAGGATTTTTAACTCATTTTATATTTTTTTCCAACACCAGCGTTACGCCATTGCTTTTGGAAAACAAACTATTGGTATTTTGTTAAAATTGAGTTTCATAGTAATATTTAAGAAATATATATTTGTACGGATATATGTACGTTTATATGTTTAAATATTTGACGCATGTTGCTTAAAAATAAAGTCAGAACTGCATTAAAGCTAAAAGCTGTAAGAAAATGAAGAAAAATCCTTGATAAGTTGTTTCCATATATTTCAGTAGATAACATAATAACTCTCCTGTAGTCTAGTGGTTAAGTAGTCCGCTTCTGAAGCGGGAGGTCGAATGTTCGAATCCTGGTGAAAGCACTTTGATTTTTTCTGATGCGACCGGTTGTATACCAAGCAGCTAGTTAAATTAAGGTGTGCCAAATGTCTAACAGCCTGACGCCCGGCAAGCACATCTTACGAGAAGTAACTATTTACAACATAAAGGTGTCTCATGAATCCGTTGTGACTGGCCTTTTCAATAGTGGTTACACTATGATAAACAAACACTTTTATTACTTTTATCAATACAAACATTTGTTTACTGTTACTATGCGTATTGTGTTAGTGATTAAATCATTGTTAAATGCTTTGTTTTTTTTTTGTAATACTTTGTATCTATTATTAGTGATTGAATCTGCTACTGCGGCGGCGCCGGCAGCGGCTGCTTCCGGCGGAGGAGGTACAAGCGGTGGTGGCAGTGGTGGAACTAGCGGTGGTGGAACCGGCGGTAGTGGAACCGGTGGTGGAACAGGCGGTAGTAATGGTAGTACAATATCTGCTTTATAAATTGTATTTATCTTTTATTATTTTAATACATATCCTTTAAGTTTGACACACCAGATTTTTCATGCGGAACCGCAGCGGTGGTCTAGTGGTGAGCGTCTGCCTCGAAAAATCAGATTGTCTTATTTGTTGCCAAAGTGCAATCCTGTACTCCATTACCTTTTTATCAGTTTTAGTACCAAAGGAATTTCTAATGTAGCGTCAAATGCTATAACAAGATTTATTTATTTGTTCCAATAATTAAAGAGTCGAATATAAGATTTCATTTTATGTTGTTTGTCACATTAGTTTAAACTTATCTATTTGACTTCGATTGTGAAAGTTATATAAGACTTCCTAGATAGAACCAGTACTTAGCATATGCGAAAAAAAGTGTCTTGATCAAGGGCACCGCACATAGCCGTGGCGAAGGACCGAACTCACGACCCTCGGATGCTCTTTCACTGGACCTAGCACTCCACATTTAATGGGATAATAAAAAAAATAACATTAAGATTAAATTTAACCTAAAACATTTGATCTACCCTAATTTCTTCTCTATTACTTGATAATAAATATAATTTGTAAGCACGCAATTAAGCATCATCCACAAAAACACGAACTCGTATTTGTATTTCTTATCATAATATCATTGTAGTTATATATGTTGTGTCGAATAGATTTGACCTGACCCAGGCTGTCACTCAAACAAGTCTATCATCCAATCAGAGATCGGTATTGGTTGCTAGGCCGCAATTTTCTTAGAAAACAAAATGTCTAAGTATATTATAAACAATACCACGTGGCCAGTGGGCGGGGCGATGGTTGTTCTCGCGTCAGGTCAATTACCAATACTTTTATATAAATAAAACAATATCAGCTAATTTACATACGTATATACATACTATTTCTGTATGGTAACGTTTATCAGATATTTTTACAAATGTATCCATCAGAAATACCGCTTGCAGTAATTTCAAACGCTTTAGCAAGTTAAATCGTAATTGTTCTAGATCAGTATACATTGATTTGCTAATTTAATAAAAAAATAACCTGATGTTAGCGTTTAAGTGATATACACTCTTTTATTTTTTTACACTACACATTATCATGTCAACAACAAAATCAAAACTCATACACATGTTTTACCCGAGGGCATATATAACCCGCCATGCTTTCTTAAGGTTATTGAGCTAAACACTACCTGTAGTGTTATTACGGTCTAAGGGAAGTAGAAGTTTTCATCCAAATTTCAGGGCAAATATCAGAATAACTCTTCGGAAATGTCAGAAACAGTTTAGAATAAGGGCAATACCGGTCACTGGCTATTCAAAGCTAATGTTGGCATTGATGCCATGTCGACTCTAAATGAAGTTTTGCAGCTGTATCTTAAATATATTGTCTGTCCATGTCTCTATTTCAGGTGACAGTGCTGCGCCATCCGATCTGCCGAGTCTTCTCTGTTTAGCAATGGCTGGTGTTGTTTTCAATCTACTGAAAAACTTCTAAATTTGGCGGGAAATTAAAACGAGTACCTGTACCGGAAGTATACCCCAGCAGACTGTGTATAAATGATTTAATGATGTTTTCATTTTTCTTTTTGAAAATGGAAATTGATGGTTGTATTATATTATTATCAACAAAAGGTGTATGAAATTAGAAATATGTATATAATAACTAGTATAAACATTTTATAATTCATTATTTCCTAAACACATGTTGTATATAAACAATGCAATACTATAATCAGAGGAAGAAAAATGGTGATAGTGCACTCTTCCGTACGACATAGCAACAACTTTACAAAATGGCAGACAAATTAGGGGCATAACATACCGACAAAACAAACATAAAACAGTTTCAAAACTAAGAACATGTATAGCCAACAGGAGATATAGTATTTTTACAATATACAAACCGATTCAAGATGTGTTTATTTTTCAAATTCTTAAAAGTTTTAATCTCTATAGTTATATGTATTGCATTGAAAATACATGATGCGATTCCCGTGTTAAGTGTGCTTTTTTATCCAAATCACATAAAGAAATATTATATCAAAACATGACGAAATGTAAACATTATACTTTCTGAATGATATGATACTGATGATTTTATTTTGGGCATATTAGAAAATAAAGATATATAAAATATTAGGTATTTGTCTTATTCCTTTCTTCTTCTGATAACGAAAAACAGTGTTAATGATTGAGAGGGAACAAAAAATCTAAGATCAAATGGTAAGATACGAACAAACAAACTTACCAAATTTATGCAAGATCGAAGACATATAAAGCTTCTAAAACGAATATATATAAGTTAGTTCAACGGTATTTTCTTCATGCACTACACTATAATTAAAAACGTGGTGCAGATTATCTAAAGATCTATGTTTTTTTAAAGAAAAATACGGAAATAAATAGACAACAGGAGGTATAGTATTTAGAGGACACATTTACCAAAAGCATTTCAATTAAAATAAGGAATACTTATAGGTCAGCTACCACCATTGCGTTTTCCATAGACTTACATTATAACGTTTGGCCTAATTTTCAATTTTTTACCATTCGCGGACCAAAAGCCCTACATCATATTAAAGTACTGTCCTAGAATTAAATTTAAATGTCCCCAAAATGGGGTCAAAAGTATCACTTTTTACCACTTTTTGCCCCCTTATGTTTGGTACCCCTACTTTAAGCATGAAATAAAAACTAAATTTCACTAATTTTACTTTCCTTAATAAAATGAATTTAGTCAGTCACAGAAACATGATTTTAATTTTTTTATTGACACAAACATAATAAACTTATATTTTATTGTGATCATTCGCCAGTTTGACATTTTCATCCAACCAGAAATAAGCTTACTATAGAAATATATGCCGATCATCCCTATACTTTTTTCAGCCAATCAGAGAGCTCCTCTCAATGGTGGTAGCTGACCTATAACAAGTACAATGCATACATAGACAGGAAGTGACAAGATTGTGGCAATACATTACCGCGGGATTATTCTCTTATAAATACGACTCTTACAAATACGAATCTTACGAATACGACAAGTCTCTTATAAATGCTACACTTATAAATACGACAAGACTCTTATTCAAGGGAATAGCCGATTCTAATGTTGAGAGAACTTTAGGCCAGACCCTTTTGCCTTAAATTGTATTGACTTATATGTATGATACATATTGTAATATGTGTTTATATGGCAATAAGGTATGTTTAAACTAACAAGACTCTTATAATTACGAATCTTACAAATACGACAAGACTCTTTCAAATACGACTCTTATAAATACGACTTTTACAATTACATCTCTTACAAATACGACTCTTATAAATACGACTCTTATAAATACGACTCTAACAAATACGACAAGACTCTTACAAATACGACTCTTATAGTTTAAACAATATTTTATTCACATAAGTACATATATTTAGCATACATTTAACAATTCAGTCATACGTTTAACGAATTATGTGGAAAGGATACAGAAAAAAAGCTTTAAAAGCTTGTGTAAAGCTGCTTCCATAACAGTTATTTTACATTTCTTATAGACTTTATCATATTGTTCCGAAACAATTTCAATTAGGCCAAATGTGCAAAAAATGATTAAATAAATAATGGTTTATTCAGAATGTTTCAAAAAATAAAAAAGAGAGTATTGGTTGAAGAGAAGGAAAGAAAGAAAGAGACTCCATTGATTTTATTTTCATTATCGGTTCATTCCGATACAGGGGATAGGTATTTTGCAAGTTTATGTTTATCAATCCAATCCATTCATTAACCATTGTTTCTTACTATCCAAGATCAAATAGAGGCGTGTTGTTATAATTAAGTACGTAAAAAACATGTCAAGTCATTATCTATTTAACTGTGTGCGATACTCAAAACGTTTGGTCTTTATAATATAATTTTGAACTGTCATGAAAATCGAGTTGTTGTCAGTTAGTGTAAGATTTTCATTACCATACAGAAGATCATTCAAGGAAGGATCATGTAGATAAGCTAATTTCATTTCAGTCATCATTCTTTGTCTATATTGATGAAATAGTCTGCACCTGAATAAAAAACGATATGTGTCCTCAATTGCACCACAAAGACAATTTGGACTTGCAACTATGTTTTTATTGAATAAATGTTGATTCAAGTTACTGCAATTTGTATGAAGTCGTGTATGATATATTTGGGCAGTTCGGTTTCCTGTATGAAAGTGATTTGGAACCTTTTGTTTATTGACGTTAATATTTGATTTGAATATATTATGGGAAGGCGACTCTCTTATGAGGTGAGGAAGATTATTCCATTCACGCACAGAAGAAGGTATGAATGAATTAAAATGTAATGAGTATTACATGAAAACGTCCTAAGGTCTTGGGAATTTCGAATGTTATAGCCAATAAGATTCCCAACATTTTCAGTTAATAGTGAACATACGAAGGAGATACTCCATTATGCAGTTTGTAATAAAGGATAGGTTTGTGTTGTTGTCTTCTTATTTTTAAGGATTTCCAACAGGTCTCTTTGTACAGAGCTGATATAGAAACAAGTTTTGTTGCTCTCGTTACTATTCTTGCTGCTTCCAACTGAATCTTTTCTATTTCATTAACTTCATACAAAGTGCAATTATCCCAGACAATGTTAGCATATTCTAGACTTGGACGTATAAAAGTAGTATATATAATCTTAAGTGTTTTTCTATCTAATTGAAATTTTAAAAGTCGCATAATGTTTATTCTTTTCCATGCCTTTTCTTTTATGTATTGAATGTGTTCATGCCATGATCCATTATTAGAAAAAGTAAGGCCCAGATGTTTATTAGTAATAACGTCTTGTGTAACAGTTTGATTCATAGAAATATTTGGATGTATCGGTTTGTTGATTTTACGGGTAATAACCATCGATTCTGTTTTATTTGGATTAAAATTAATAAGCCATTTATCAGCCCAGTTGTGAATTTTTCTGAGATCAGAATTTAACATAGAAGCGGCAAGATCAGGTGATTCTACTATAATAAAAAGACTAGTATCATCAGCAAATAATTTTATGGATGAGCTTATATTTTCTACAATATCATTTATTTAGACCAGGGACAACAGAGGCCCTAGGATAGATCCCTGGGGTACCCCAGATTTCAAACTAGACATATCGGATGTACAGCCGGATACGACAACACATTGATTACGATTTTCTAGGTAATTAGTTAACCATGATAGGATAGTTCCTGTTATTCCAACAGCATTTAGTTTAATAAGGAGTCCCTTGTGCCAAACCCTGTCAAAAGCTTTAGATATGTCACAAAAGACAGTACGCATTTCTTAACCTTCATCCAGGGCCTAACAAAAGGTTTTGTATATATCAACTAACGGTTAACAGTTGAATCGTTTGGGACAAAGCCAGACTGAAGGGCTGATATAATGCTATGTCTAGTGAAAAAGTTAAATATATGTTTATGAATAATTTTTCCATAACATTTTCTATGCAACAAAGAAGAGAAATGGGGCGATGATTTGATACATCGGAAGGGTCGTTTTTTCTAAAAAAAAAAAAATGCACTAACATTTGCAGTTTTCCATAATTTTGTAACAGAACATGTTCGAATGGTTCTGTTGAAAAGATTACAAAGTGGAACAGATAATTCATATGAAAGCTCTTTGGGTATATAATTATTTATAGAGTCTGGGCCAGATGCCTTTCCCAGTTTTAGCGTTTGAAGAGTAGATTTAACCTCGAATGCTGTAATTTTAATAATATTTAGTTGAGGTCTTGTTTAACAAAAAAGAATACCAGGTAAGGCTTTATGTTCATCGTTAAGAAAATTTTGGGATGTGAAGAAATCGTTTAAAATGTTAGCCTTTCGTAGTCGTCAGTGTATAATATGTCGTTTCTTTTTAATGTTGGGATTGAATTTGATTGGTTTTTTGGTTGATAAAAGTTTTTAGTGTTTTCCCCAGTCAGAGCTTAAGATATTTTGAGTTTTGAGCTGTGTGCAAGTTTGTTAAAATATTCGATTTTACTATTTCGTACTAATAATGTGACTTCGTTGCGTATTTTTCCGTAAATTAGCCAATTATTTTCTATGTTTGTCTTTTTTGCTATGTCGTAAGTTCGTTTTCTCATTCGCATTTTCTTTCTTATTTCATTATGAAGCCATGGAGGGTCAGACGGTCTAATATTTACAATTTTTGACGGTATCGTTTCTTCAGCTAATGATTTTATGGCATTAGACGTGTTTAGGGCATAAATATCAATATCACTTTCAAAGATGGAGTTCCAATCATAAAGTGATGCATTTTGTTTTAAAAGAGGGTAATTTCCTTCCTTATATTTCCATATTTTACGCTTAAAGTAATAGGTATTTGATTTAGTATACTTTAGAATACAAAATATTGGACAATGATAACGTACATTCTGGTCTAAAAAATGTTCACCTACACCGCAGTGGATAACGCAAGTCGGATTTGATACAAGGAATAAGTCAATAAGTGAAGATGCATTTTTGGTAAAACTAGTGGGTTCAGTAACCATTTGAGTTAAGTTATACTGTTGTGATATGTTTATTATTTTACTGTTTGATTGTTGGTTGAGTGTATTGAAATTGAAGTCACCGGTTATTATTATGTCGGATATGTTAGTGTCGAATGCAAGACCAATAGAATCGTCTATAGATGAAAGAATAGCGGCAGACGAGTTCGGTGGTCTATAAAATGTACCAAGCAAAATGATTTTATTTTTTAAGCGAATTTCTAACCAAAGGCATTCAATACCCGTTATCTCTAGACCATATCTTCTTATCGCATGTAGTATGTAAATTATATATAAAAGGATCCCCCATGAGCGTCAAAACGTCTGTTATTACGAAACGGAATATGGTAATTGTCGTAGATAATGTCATTTGTATCAGTAGTTGGACTAAGCCACGTTTCTGTAAATGCTAAAATATCAAAGTGTTTTAGATCAGCATAGAGTATGTCTTTTTTCTGTAAAAAGCTTTGTACGTTGTAATGAACAAGGGAAATGTTGGATTGTTTAGTGAGATCAGATATATTAAAGGGACCACCTGATAAATAAAGTAGCAGTTTAAGCCATGTGTAAAATTCAAAATAAGTTAAACGTTTAAAGCCTTTGGATTTAGCCTGTATAATGCAAAATATACATATCCTCACCTTATATACAGAAATATATATAGCCATTATGTTATACTATCAAACGCATATAACTGCTTATAAATACGACTCTTACAAATACGACTCTTACAAATACGATTCTTACAAATACGACTCTTATAAATACGACTCTTATAAATACGACTTTTACAAATACGACAAGACTCTTACAAATTCGACTCTGATAAATACGGCTCTTACAAATACGATTCTTATAAATACGACTCTTGCAAATACGTTTCTTTCAAATACGATTCTTACAAATACGACTCTTATGAACACAACTCTTACAAATACTGCAGCTTGCACATGTTGATATTGTAAAACAAAGAAATGCTCAGGTAATTATATATATATATATAGGAGAAACCGATGCTATTTTCAAATGGTTGCCATGACGTTGGAGAACTCAGAGCAGCAAGAGAATAATATCTAAGGGTGAAACAAAAATAAGGACGCGTATCCAGTGACCTCCGTCCGCCAACAGCTTTAGGAGGAATTTGGCACCATTGAGTCCCCGTCGTTCCAGTTACCCAACCATTGACCTGACGCGAGAGCGACACTCGCTCCGTCCACTGGCCACGTGGCGCTATTTCTCACAGTAGATACAATGTTCGCTTGTCTTAGGAAGGTGGCGGCCCTGGAAACAATATCGATTGCTGATTGGATTATCGACGTGTTTGAATAGCAACCCGCGTCGTGTCAACTAAATGCTTGATGGTCAACTGTAAATGGGTCAACCATCAAACATGAAGTACGTTATAGACATATCAAGTGGTTTACCAAGGGATGTTAGCAAAACAGGCTATGGTAAAACTATCAAGAATCTAACGAAACGTGGTAATCACAATACATAAAAGTAAGTTAAAGACAAAGCATGTCGCAAAAGTTTGTTTTCAGTCTTTCAGCCAACCTTAGCAGTCAAACAGGCTAAAAATAAGCATGGACATACAAAAATGATGATGACAAAATGAAACAACAATATAATAACAAGACTATGAATACTACTTAACAATACAATTACGACATATCACTATAAATCAACGAAATCAATAAACAATGAGAAAACAATCATCTACATATGACATTCTTAGAGCCCATTACAGTGAAATATGACACAAAACATAACCGATTCACTTGACAGGTACGAACGCAATGTAACAATGGGTGGTGTACTATGTGCAATTGGTGTGACTTTAGCTTTCCTTTCATCGACTTTTATTTTAGGATACATATTTTACTCTGCATCAGTTTTAGATAATTACGGAACAGGACAAGGTGGTGTTGATTGGGTGCGTTAGTAACATAAATATAACAACTGCACTAAATGTGTTAAACATTCACGAGACATAAACTTACATGTAACGAAAAGAGGTTACATGACTCCCTTCTCAATTCACCTACTTTGTAAGCGTTGCCTGTTAGATCATATATCATGAATTTTCATAAAAGCATTTAAGCATTTTTGAGCGAGTGGGATTCGAACATACGACTTTAGCGGTGAAATATAAGTGATCTTGAGACGGCACCTTAGAACACACTGGACCACGGAGGACCCTGAATTATCGTTGTACAAAAATGTCTACACAAACATACGTTTATCAAATTTCAGATGCAATTAGATATATTTTGCTATTATGACATTTACATCGCATATTAAATATGTATATACAAAATAAATCGCGTCTCAACGGCAGTACTGGGTCTTTAAAGACTTAAAGACGCATCATCTATAACTCTCTGTTCGGTAAATGGTGGAAAGAGTATTGATTCACAATGAGAGTGGTCCTATTCGAAGAAATGGTTTATTCCGTACTTGTAGTTTATCTTATTGATGAGAAATTCGTTAATACACAAGTCGGCTTTTTCAGTTTTATTCGTCGGTGTTTTAGTGTAACCGTAACCGCAGGACGCTATTTAGTATTTGATCGACCAGACTTAAGAATTTTTGCATTTTAGAGACAAAATACAATATCAGGTATTGAACAGAATATCTATAATATATTATGTTTGATAGAAATGTGTAGTTTTATTACCAAGATTAAAAAAAATATCGGAAATATAAGGTGAGGCATCTTTAGAAGAAGATGATTAAATTTGGCACATTGTATTTAATACAAGGCTTGTTTCACAAGTTGAATAGAAAAAAAATATATTTTGATATATTATTGACTAAACAAAGACTGAAAGATAGACAGATTCCTGAATTGCTTAACATTATTGGATCGGTTATGTCTAATTTGAGATAGATACATGTGTAGTTGTTGTTGCTGTTGGTTGTTGTTGTTGTTGTTGTTATGATGTTGTTGTTGTTGTTGTCGTCGTCGTCGTCGTCGTCGTCGTCGTCGTCGATGTCGTCGTCGTCGATGTTGTTGTTGTTGTTGTTGTCGTCGTCGTCGTCGTCGTCGTTGATGTTGTTGTTGTTGTTGTTGTATTGTGATTAGCGTCCCTTTCAACAATTTTCAGCCATATCGCGACAGTGTCTACTTGAGACAGTATTCCATGCGCTGCCACACTGAAGTATCATGCTGAAACATGGCATGATACCCTACCCAGTCACAGTATACTGACACCAGGCCGACCAGAACCAGAACTATCCTCTAAGTGTTGCGCACCAAATGAGGAAGCTTTTTTGTACCTTTTTTCAAGTCTTTGGTATAACCCGGCAGTGGATCGAACCCACAAACTTCCGCATGCGAGGCGGTCGCTCAACCACTAGATCACCTCTGCGGTCTAGATAAACAGTAATGTAACACCGGGACAGTAACAGTTGCACACAACCTAGGTTCACTAAGAAGTCTCAATTTTCCACTTTTATCTAAATTTCAAAACTGACTAACTTTGTTTATCACACTGTAATTGCATTGTCCAGACTGTATTTTGTTTTCAATATTGTTTGTACCGCTATAAATACTTTTGTGATTTCTTGTGCCGATACCTTGCTATTGGCATAGTATTTCCGTTCTTTTGATTTTTTCACGCGTCAAAAGAAAACGAGAGCGAGTTTACGAGTTCATGTTGTTACCATGGTATTAAAAATCATTGAAGCAACTTGAACTTTGTAATTTTTAAAATTAATAATGGCATAAAAACTCAGTACTCATAATACATGTCTCATAATATCTGACACGTGCATTACTTTTATTTTTCGCGCATTTGGGTGTTTGGAGTAAAACCAATATTTCATCATTTAGTATAAAACGTCCATAAATTACCTGCTCATTGACCTATTTGGTATGTAAAGAAATTTAATTAATAAATAGCTAGTCTTAGAATAATTCACCGAACTATATAACTGTATATATTGTAATTCTGTTCATTTTTATGGATAGTCCAACATTGACTTATTCCTGATCATTGTAATTTTACATTTTTATTATCGTTACAATTCTATAATTTAATAATAATACCTTTTTTCTAATAACTCCTAAATATTTGCACAGCAGTGAAACCGGTTGAGTGTATTTACATTTTGTATTGAGCCATATTACATTGGACAATGCTACATTAAATCATTATGTAACTCTAGGTTGAATTCCTTAAACTTCTCTTTTCCCCAATATATAGTACACTAAATCCATTTTACAGCAAAGACAACATGCAGTTATATAATACATTAGTAACATGACATCAGTAAAACGAAAGGAAAGTGTCGGTACCATCGAAAGGCAATAATAGCGACAATATATACAAAGGCCGGAAGTTTAAAAAAGTGGATTAATGATGGGTGGAAATGTCCTTTAGTGCTGGGTGTATCCTTTTGTGTTGGATGTGTTCTTTGACTATACGTCGCCTGTTGGAATGATATTTTCTTATATTTGAGTTTTACTGGAGCTATTGATAATGGATTGGGGCAGCACTCTGTATTCTATAAATCACATTATGTGTTATTATACTGAAACAGTGGATTATATTTAAAAAAAGGGGACCTACTACTGTAACACATTTTAAACATTCATGCATCCATCAAGCAGATTTGAAAAAAAGTGTTTAATGTCTTCGTGTCGGATACAATTGCATTCCTGAGACGTAGACGGTAGTGCAAGTCGACAGTGTTGCTAGTAAACACGTCGCTGTGCATTTTCAATCATTATACAAGTTTTTTATATAAATGATTCATGTCTGTACGTCGCACAAAAGGTGCACTTATTTCTCAATCACGTTCAAATAGTAATTAATCTTTTTGAGTTGTCAATATCATTCATTTCAATATAATCCGGCATGACGTATATCTAAAATACTGCCCAGTTTCAAAAGAAGATTATGGTACACTAAAAAGGTGCGCGTGATGGTGCACGTGATGTCCTTTTGAGGCTTGTAAAGGGTCGTAGCCGCTTTGTAACTTTCGTAATTTTCATTCAGGAATTGTTTGTATTTGTTGAAGGTCCATGGCAGCTTATATGTTATTTCATGTGGGGTCTTCCATAATATAATACGTTAAACACTGTCAAAATATCGCTTATCTCTTGATGCTGATGACACAAGTTTGAACCTCGCTTGGTTCAAAAGTTTATGTAAGAAAGACGGACGGAAGGCAGTTCTTCTCCGTTTCATGTTCACGTGTATAAAGCGTTCTTCCAATAAAGATGGTTGTCGTGGTAATGTAAACTGATTTTTTTTGGAAATTATCCTTATAAGTACGTTGATATCTTATGTAAATCACAAATAAACTTAATTTCTTACATTTTTATAATGATAAGTAACGCTCTCAATGATTGCCATGACAACACCATGTCCTGATTTTAAAACATCCAAAAGCCATGTATGGCTGATCTGATCATCTCTATGCTCGATAAATGCAAAAGCGAAATTAATGCTTCTTTCTCAATTCCCGTTGATAAATGACGTCATAGTTGTAATGAATAGATGACGTTGAAGACGCCATCAATAGAAATGCTACAAACAAACAAAGAAGAGGACAACATGGTTGAAAGGCTCGGGACACCACAGCAGATTTAAAATCTGATTCCCCGTATTTTGATTCGATGTTTTTAGTATTTCTATTTCCTAAGACTAACACTACACCGCCCCCCCCCCACCCCCACCCCCACATACACACACACCCACACACATATACAACCCCGTCTCCTCCCCACACACTCCCTAATGTTTTCTTTTACGCGATCTGTGCCAAACCTAGAAGGTCGTTTGAATTTCCTGTTACATGCTAAAGGACAAAACATTATAAAATATGATTTTATTTCTGGTTTTCTTTATATTATTGAACCGTGTAGATCCATTACATAATATATGGGTTGAGCACCTTTAATGGTTCTATTGAATAATCATCAGTCAAATGAAAATGTCAACGTCCGGACCGTATCATGGAAACGCAGACAAAACATTGTATAAAATATGGAGACACAAAACAAGCCGTGTCAGTTTTGATGGTTTTAGACGAAGGCTTTGGTTCTATATCTGATATCTGTTATTTAATCAAGGTGCGTAATATTTCTTAAATCTTATAATTTTAGCTTTTATTTTAAATAAGGCAATTAATTTAAAGAATTATACACATGTTATATTTAATGTTTGAGAGTATTGCAGATAAATGAAGCTAACTGTTTCTTTTTATCAATTAATAAATTAGCAAATTTTTTAAATACTGCATTACGACCTTAAGCTAAAGTTGAGCTAATTTCTATCTAATTTATTTAAGTTTTATTTAAGCGTAATTATGCAAAACTTTGAAATGATTATTATGTCTTTCAAATGACAAAATAAGAATCACATTCAATTTCGAAATTATAAAAAAAGAATTGACTTTTACTTTAATATGTATGCAATCATTTAAAATTGATTGTACATTTGATGAATATAATTGAGGTATACTTTTACATGGTCGGTTTAGTTGTTTATTTTATAAAATAATTTGCTTATTTCTATTTATTGTTAATTTCCATCAATGAGTTAAATTTACACATTTCTATTGTTTGTTCAAAAGGTGTTTTGGAGATATCAAATATTAAATGTAAATGTCCTTGATATAGGATGGTGAAATATGGTCAAATAAAATAATTCAAAGGGTTTGAAAGCCGACTTCACACTTGCCATTAATCCTAAAAAACAAAGTAGACAATGAATATTTCTTTTAAATATAACAACCATTATTAAATGTAAAAGTGAATATGAATTAGAATATTATACATTCTGTCGCGATATAACTGAAAAATTGTTAAAAGCGACGCTAAACACCATACAACAACATATGCATAATGATGCCCTATGTTACGGTTTAAATACCTCTAGAGGCACCTGACAAAGAAATTATCACATGGATACATGATTAATAACGTAACCGTGTCTGGCCAGAGATCAGGAAAATAACAGAATGGCAGGACAATTATTATTTCATTCAATAGAGTACGAGGTAAAACGATGTGGTTTACTTTATAAGAGGTATCCGTTTCATACACAACATTTTTTTCCCTAATTTTGCATGATTTAATCTCAATGATACTTCGAACATTTTTCATTGCAAATCTACCAGGGACCGACTTCATTAATCTTCATGGTATAAACGTTTCGTACGAACAAATTGTGACACTAAGATCCGTTTCAATAGCGACGTGTTATTGTATATTTTTGACAAATACTGTTGACAATGCTTCCGAAAGTTCTGGCGATGATATTAATGGAACACTTGACTAATATCTTTTGTAACTTCAAACTTCGTAAACTTTGGCGTCCAGGCATGTGTGTAAACTAATTGCGTGTTTCGTGGATATAACATTGGCATATTGCCAAGTCTATGTCTTTTTTATTATCTAAGAGCGGATTCTATCGTACAGGGGCCGACTGGAAATATAAGAGAAAACCACCGCTACGTTAACCTTATTCTATTTTCCTATTTGACCTCATGGATTTTGTCTAAATTTATCAAAATTCATAAGTATGTGTTCCAAAAGTCGTATTTATTCAAGGTTGATTTAAACATTTTAAAAACTAATACACAATTTATTTATTCTATATATTCTTATCATTTTCAATGTAAATATGCAAGTATCCTAGGTGATTTGTATCAATTATACTTTTTATGTTTTTATATATTAAAAATGCCATGGCATATATCTACTAATTTGATATTGTTATAAATCAAATAATATAATTATATGTCTGCGAGTGTAGAGTCAAACGCTTACTCCAGATGTTACCACGTGACCGTACTATATATAGAATATATTGGATCCAATAAAATAGTTCGTATTGTACAGTTCATATTTCATGATGGTGATTAAAATACAATGAAATAAATTTAACAGAAATGTCAAGGATGCAAACAACCAACCGACAAAATATATGTTTTATATGACGATTGAGACGTCGAAATAATCCGAATTACTGCTCACATCTTATTTATTGAAAAGGATTTCGATAAATTCATTCAGGTTATGCTATAAAATAAAAACGTATTGTGGTGAACGGACCCAGTTCTAGATTTGAGCACAGTGGTCAGTTGCAGCGAATGACGTCACATTTTGCTATGCGTTAAATTACTAAGAACTGCGGAGAAAGCATAGAACGCGTTAAACAAACCTGATTCGTGAACTATCAGGGACTAGGATAGACTGAATGAACAACCAAATGATTAGAAAAGACTGTCGATTGCCCTGACAAACAAAAGTATTTACCATAAACGTAATTATATTTTATATTGTTACAGATGCAGAAAGCTGTGTTTATGATATATCTGGGTGTGTTTTGTTTGCTTCTGCAATTACAAGGTAAGAATGGTCATTATAGAGTGCTAATTGTATTTTTAATTCCTTGTGTGTGTGTGTGTGTGTGTGTGTGTGTGTGTGTGTGTGTGTGTGTGTGTAACACCAGTAATGGTATATTACCTTACCTCGCTATTCCATCACCGTCACATTACAAAACGAGATAGTATAAATGAAAAAAAACAAATACAAAGTCATTTTCAAGGGTCATGTGCCTTTCCTGACTCAAATCGGAATTAACGGTCTACATACAAACTTAGGTGTTATAATTGACATGTAACACCATGTAAATAAATTGTTTTTTTAAAAAAAAGGTCAAGTGCAATTTTCATCTAATTTCTCGCAAGCCCCTTAAATGCGTATACGTATTAAAAATATAACACTATCCGTGTACATAAAATATAAAATGCAAAAAGTATTTTTTGCAAGGTTTTACCTGGCACTCAAGAATACTCCGTGTATATCCATAAATTAATTATCGGTGTCCGAACGTAAATATTGATATAACTGTTGATAAACCAATGCCAATACGTAATTGAATCGGCATCATATGGCAATCGCGAATAGCAGCACGGGGAAGGCATTGACGAAGATTAATGAGTGCCAGGTAAATCATTACGGACACTATTACTGATGTTAAAAACAAATTGATTCAAATAACTTGTTATTATCACGCGCCTTAGTTAAGTATATTTACATTTATTCTTTAGCTTAAAAAGGGACAACTACTTTGTGTATTACAGGCATGTCTACCACAACAACAGTGAAAACAACTGCAAGTACTGTGGGTTCGTCAACACAAGGTGAAACAAAATACATGTTTTATCATGCAACTTTTAACTTTACTAACATTATACAGCTTTAGGTTAACAAATATTTTCAGGTTATAAACATTTATACACATAGCTAACCCAAAACCGCTGTAATAGTTGGTTCTGTTATCGAACTATTTCTTTGTTATAGGTGATTCGCCGTACTTAAGATTCACCCGCTAACTGCCATGTTTTACGCAATGATAAAATATAAATTTATTTTCACTTTTTAAACAAATAGTGTTTCATGAAAAATAAATTACATGATTAATAGCTTAGAATGTCAGCTGTATTTTAGCTCGTGACGAAAAGAAATAAATGCTCGCGAACGGCTCGCATCTTTTACTTTTCTTACATTCGCCAAATTACAATCTAAGCTACCAATCATGCATTTTTTATATTACATTGTATTAAGAACGTATGTGTATAGCTTGGGTATAGCTTGTTTGTTTTACATACAACACTATAAGATGTCTTTCAGTTGTACAAAGATTAATTGTGTCGATCAACACAATGCAAAAGATGACATGACCGTTATAAAATACGAACTTATGTCATGTGAAAGTGTATACTAATCGTATACGGTCAGAACTTTTAATATAAGAAAATTTCCCATTGATATCTTCAGGACTGTTTGTATTCATATTAAACTGAATGACCTTCTCACGTATGATCATTTTGGCGGTGCAAAACTTGATCATGACGACATAAGCAGGACATAAAACCCGACTTATAACGCCTTTCATCGTGTATCGAGTTCAATAGCTATCTATATAATACCAATGTGCTTTAAAAATAATTGTATTAACTATCTCAAGGTGTTTTAGCCCACGAACGGTCTACCAACGCGACATTGTGGCTAATAAAGTCGCCATATCGTAACGATACCCCTACGTACTTTATGTTCACATTTTGTAACGATACCCCTACGTACTTTATGTTCACATTTTGAGTAACATAACCAAAGAGTAAAACAGCTTATCATACCGTATAAAACTGAACAAATATTTATATTTATCATATTTTTCAGGTAACAATGCAGCAAACGGACCTCCCCACGTATTATTTATCGTTGTATTTGGTCTAATGATGCTCCTAAAGGTCATCTAGACAGTCGTCTTGGCTCCTGGATGCTGCCTTGTAAATTAAAAACCCTCTGAGAATGTGCCGTGCCTTATCTACTAACTCTTCCACAGCATAGTGTACATTTATGTTTGTTTTGATCTTTTCGTGCGTGCCGTTTGCATTTGATGCTTTATGTCTTGTATTCAATTCGCGTATATAATTTGATATTTTTATTATTACGTCCTTTGGGTGGGCTATTATCTTTGGCATCATATTTTATTAATATTGATCCCACTGTATTTTGTCTTTAAATAATTGCTCATTGTTTTCATATTTACCGTTTCTTTGATGGATATTGCAAAAAATGACTAATTTGAAGAACTCATGTAGTATAATGCGAAACTTTCAATTTGAGGAACTCGTGTTATTGTATCATGCAAATTACCATGATAGTTCATCAAGACTAGACACTTTAATAAATGTAATATTTTTGTATTAGGTAGCAATATTTTAATATAAATCTAACTGTGTTTAAAAGGTACAGTTTATTCAGCATATGTTCGTGGTTTATTGATAAAAACGAGTGTGTAGACCGAGTTCTTTGATCAGGCATTGAAATACCAACCAACTTTCATTAAACAATATCAAACAAATGTGTCTTAATGTATATATTCAGACATTTTAGTGTGGAAAATTAGAATTTCCTTATAAAGTAAAGGAAAATGTGTTCAATTAATTAAATAGAGAGAAATTATGAATTTCTAGTAAGAGATACAGACGTTATTGGTTTTTATTTCCCTTGGGAAATTTCATAACTATTTTGTAAAACTGTAAAAGAAAAAGAAAACCAAATCAATATTGCAAGCGCATGTCACCCTTTGCTTGTTTTCTGTTTAACGTTTGTCTGGTATGATGAAAATATGCAAAGTTTTCTGAGTGACAAACGTCAAAACCTTTCTGCATGTTTCTTAGTTGTCGATGTAAAAAGTGTTTTTATGAAATAAAACATATTGAAACAAATAAAGTCTTTGTAATACAAGATCAGTTAGTAACTACTCCCACCATACTAAATGGTTTATTTAGTTTTCTTAAAGGATTATATGTGTAAACAGAATGGCTTGGAAGCATACACAACATTATTCGGTGTACTTCTTTCAGCATAAGCTTTTTGAGATATCGTCTCAGAAATGAAACTTACCACATTAATTAATTATAAGCTTATTTTTTTTTCATTTGGAAAAAGTAAAGCGTTCAAACGAGATTAAACAAAGATAATGCTTTTGATAAATAAAATAGATATTTCAAAGCAAATTGTTGATGTATGGACGTTTCGAGAAATACATACATGTGTACTATAAAATATCAGCCTGACCGACGGTACCAACAACAGAAACACAATCAATATAATAATATTATCAGATAAAATGATTCCTTGATAGTACAGAACGTAACCATTAAAACAAACAGTAAACCCTGTTTTATATGGTATATTTACGAGAAGGTAATCAAATATACAACTCCCCTTAAACCCACTAGCACCGGTTTGATCTGTTTTCTGTTCTCGAACAGCACTGAATGTGTTAAATGATTCCAGGAATTCAGATTTGATAACACATCGTGTAAACATCGGAGTTGCTTATTACGGCCGCCACACAGCACGTAGCACTGTCGTCCTGATAGTCTATAATATCTGACAGTGGCCCTTGGAAGCACTGAATGTGTTCAATGATTCCAGGAATTCAGATTAGATACATGTAACACATTTGAGTAAACATCAGAGTTGCTCATTACGGCCACCACACAGCACGTAGTATTGTCGTCCTGATAGTCTATACTATCTGGTAGAGGCCCTTGGAAGCACTGAATGTGTTACATGATTCCAGGAATTCAGATTAGATAACACATCGGAGTAAATATCGGAGTTGCTCATTACGGCCACCACACAGCACGTAGCACTGTCGTCCTGATAGTCTATAATATCTGACAGGGGCCCTTGGAAGCACTGAAACTGGAGAATATCAGGCCCAGTTTTATCTAGTCTGTTCAAGAAGGGTAATGACAGTCTGACACCGGCTTCAGCGGTATTTTATTCTCAAACAACACTGAATAAGTCTCGAGATTCGAGATAAAATAACAATACTGAGTCAAAGTACTGGGCGATATTCTACGACAATTAATAATTATTTATCAGCATAATAATTTGTTATCTTTGCATTCAAGCAGCACCACGGACGTTTTTTAATGATAAAGTGTAACAATGTTCTGCTAGTTCATGTTTTGTCTTCATGATAAATCAGCATTAACACGATGCCATTGAAACAAGTTTTATCTTTAGAGAAAACACACAACGTTATCTTTTTTTTTTAAAATAAGGAACTATATGTACTGATAACATCTGATCACTCGGAAGCACAGATATCAACCACAAGAATGAAATAGTAAACCTGCATCATACAGTCAAACCTGTGTTAGTGGTCACCTATATTAAGCAACAACTTGTCTTAAACAGCCACATTTTCTATTAATCATGTTTATACTTTAAGTTAAAATCAACCTGTATTAAGCAGCCACCTGTCTTAAGAGGTCATTTTGGCTCTTTCCCTTGAGTGGCAGCTTAAGACAGGTTTGATTGTATCTCATGAGCCTTAGCACTGTTTACCAGCGACACTGAATGAACTTGGGGAATCAGAAATAATAACAACACTAAGTTAAGAGTATCGGTTGATTTTCAGTTGCTCAATGAACTAAATTTAACGTGTTGCAGTGGCACACAGGATAGAGTGTTGAGTAGTTTGACACGAAGGATTCCGAATAAACACTCAGTACTGGTTTTACTTATCAGTACTTGTTTCACTTAGGACACAGACTCGAGAGTGATTTATATCAGATCTGAGCTTCCTTCGCGATCCAGCTAAAATAAATAACTGTAAATAAAACAGTGTAAGCTTAACTGTGCGTTTAAGTTATCATTGAAATCATGGTATTTGGAAAGATTTTATTTGCTTGATAATCCCTAAAGTTTATAGTGTATTTTTAGAATTAACTTCTCGTCAGTGTTATTTGTTAATAAACTACTCTTCACATTTGTATACTGAACACTCATATCAGCCTTTGGCACTAATGGTATAAAATGCACGTGATAGTGATGCGTCTCAGGTCACGATATAAGCTGTGACGTATCGCACTTATTCCTACTTAATGCAAGTAACCCGAATTATAGGTGTATACTTATTTAATAATTAATTTCCCAAGAACTATGAAATGACATATGTAGTATTTGCCTAACGTATGGTCGATGGACGTGTCCTTCTGTACCTGAAACAATATAAAAGTTTAACTATGTGTATAAGTCAAGTATATGTTAGGTTTAAATAAATGAAATGGTTGGATCACTAGATTAACAACGCTAGTTACGCCCCTTCTCGGTACCAAATACTACAAAACACTTTAAATTTACGTGTGAACTGTATTTTGCGAATTTGCTTGCATATGTCCTATTTTACTTATTCGCGAAACATTGAATTCGCGACGTTCAAAAAGTGAAACCGCCGGAAATGCTTTTTTCATTCGAATATTGCAAACATTGGGACAGTGAACATGCATGCTTTCAGTAAAATCTTTGACATCTCGAGGGTTGAAACTCGCGAATAAGAGCGAAAAATAAAGATTCGTTTATAAAAAGTAAGAATATGTGCAACCAACAGGAGACTAGCACGCACGAGAAGAGAAACAAATTCCGAAGTAATTTCCATTGTTTCATTCTTCTTTATAATTGCTCCAGTCCCCGGTGGTTGTTCTGAGTATACGAGAGGTCCAGAGAGACTGACAGGCTAACCTTTTCATAACTTCTCGTATTATGATATGTCCTTAGGGGAATATCGAAGTTGGGTTGGCCCTAAAGCAGGTTAAGTTCCACAGTGGCAGTTTTGTCTACTGAGTGTTCCAAGCAGTGACTTGTTCTGTTTGTTTGCATTTGTTATTATAGAACTGTTTATGCGTTGACGGTATCAGTGCTGGTGTGTATGTTGTTTTGATTGTGTCCCTTGAATTAGACGTGTTTTGGTAGACATGTAGTTTTTACTTTTTGTGAGTGTCCAGAAATGTTTATTGAAAGTAACACAAAGTTAAAATAAATATGTGCTCATTAAGATACGTACCCCTTAGAAGACACAGTCATGACAACTGCGCAAACAGTGTTGTGGTTCGAGATACCAACACTAACGTTATAATATCACTGTCTATCGATATAACGATTATATTAAGGTTTGCATTTTATCTTGGGTTTAGTTTTGTGTTCATTTAATAACAATTCGACCTTGTTTCTAAATGAGTTCTTCTCAACAATGTATCATTTTATAAAATGTTTTCACCAAAAGCATACGCCTTTGTATAATATATCGAATATATTCGTGTTGTCTTTTATATCACACGTGTATTTATGGTTTTTTTTCTTTTCATCTTTAATTATTTTCTATAAAAACGTTGAAATGTTCAAAAAAAATATGGGAACAAAAAGTCGTTTGGATTAATCAATAGAACATTTTAACAAAATAAATCCCACATTCGACCAATTAAGACGGACTTTTCTTACATCACAGCTCCAAATGTATCCAAATAACAGCAAAATATGCTACAATTATAAAATAATTAAATACAAGTTTTAGCATGATCTTGAGTTTAATATCCGTTTTCATTATTTCTCTATGTCAGACCTGTGTGGTCCTGTTATGGTCCGGGAGTCGACGCGGACAACATGAAGTCCGTAAAATAACCCAAATCAAATACCCTTCTTTCACAAGGCTAATGCTTTACTAAGTATATTAGCTTGACTGATAACGCACGTTTCTTTATAAATGTTACGTTAAGACTGTGACATCTAAGCTCTGATATAATGGCATTTAATACATTATCACCACGTTATCTATACCACTTAGATATATTTGACATATTGAAAATATCGGTATTACTGGATAATCTTGGTTGATTCTTTTATTGGCAAGCGTTTCCAAAACGGGAATCCAGCTCAATATATTAAGATTTAAATGTCAATATGATGTGAGACTTGATATTCCAGTAAGTGATATATCATGATATATACTGAGCAAAAAAAGAAACTTTACTCTGTTTAACGTGCAATACCTTTTTTAATTTCAACATTTATAATAAGATGTTAATAAAAAATGTCGTTATTGTGTCAGTCTGTTTGAATTATGAAAACTTGTTTATTTAAACACAAATGATAATAACCTAGCTGTAAAAATCCTGTTTTGCATGATTTGCACATGCCAGAGTCCACCAGGTAGATACACAAATGTGCATTACATAAACAGATATGTTGTTAATCAAACAATTGAAAAAACAATATAATTTTGTGGACTTTGTAATATGATGTACTTGTTTTAAGAGGGCCTCAAGGAAGATTTGCTTTGTCAATCAAGTCACCCTTTATAAATAAAGATTAAACTTGTAATTCTTACTTAATTGCTTCTTTCACAACTATGCCTCACTAATATTAGTCTTAAAAACAAACTTGAAAAGCAACAATAACAATGCAAATTTCAGTTTTCAGTTAAAAAACGTTATTTTTGATTACACTCCTTGTCCTCTTTATCATTAATTTATGGGTACAAAACTACACTTCAAATGTCCAATGAAAATACAGATTTGTTAAAAAATGATCAACTGACACAGCCATACTAATATCAGTGCAGTGTTTCAAACAGGATTTTGAAAATAACCAATTCATGGAGAGTAAAGTTTCTTTTTTAGCTGAGTAAAGTAGATTGTGTTTATCTTTACATATTGGTCAGTTGCATATTTAAAACAAATGTCAGTGATAATGTATTGATATAACAGTAATCGTTATATCTTACAATAAGAATAAATTTGGTTATTGAAATAACAGTAAGTGATATAAATAACAGGCAGGTTTATATATTGATATAACAGTAACTGAAAGATTTTATAAGCAGTTAAGCTTAATATAACATTCAGCATTATACTATGATATCGTAGTTAACGATAGCGCGATATTATAGTAAGTGCTATATTATACCAGACGATTTATATCGTGATATACCAGTCAGAGATATATCTAGATATAGCAGTCAGAGATATATCTAGATATAACAGCAATGATAAAACAGTAAGTTGTATATCCTGATAAACCAGTAAGTGCTATATCTTGATATAACAGTAAGTTGTATATCCTGATAAACCAGTAAGTGCTATATCTTGATATAAAAATAAAGGATATAACCAGTCAGTTGTATACCTTAATACAACAGTAAGGGAATGGCCGAATCTAATATTAAGAGAACGTGTGGCCAGACCCTTTTGCCTTAAACTGTATTTGACTTATATGTATGATAAATATTGTAATATGTGTTTATAAGGCAATAAAATATGTTTAAACTATAAACCAGTAAGTGCTATATCTTGATACAACAGTAAGTTGTATATCCTGATAAACCAGCAAGTGCTATATCTTGATACAACAGTAAGTTGTATATCCTGATATAACAGTAAAGGATATATACCAGTCAGTTATATACCTTATTATAACAGTAAAGGATAAATACCAGTCAGTGGTATATCTTGATATAACAGTAAATGATATAAACCAGTAAGTGGTATTTCTTGATATAACAGTAAAGGATATATACCAGTCAGTGGTATATTTTGATATAACAGTAAAGGTTATATACCAGTCAGTGGTATATTTTGATATAACAGTAAAAGATATAAACCAGTACGTGGTATTTCTTGATATAACAGTAAAGGATATATACCAGTCAGTTGTATATCTTGATATAACAGTAAACGATATAAACCAGTTTACTTTAAAGGATATAAACCAGTCAGTGGTATACCTTGATATAACAGTAAAGGATATAAACCAGTCAGTGGTATATCTTGATATAACAGTAAAGGATATATACCAGTCAGTTGTATACCTTGATATAACAGTAAAGGTTATAAACCGGTCAGTGGTATACCTTGATATAACAGTAAAGAATGTATACCGGTCAGTGGTATATTTTGATATGACAGTAAAGGATATATACCAGTCAATGGTTTATCTTGATATAACAGTAAAGGATATATACCAGTCAGTGGTATATCTTGATATAACAGTAAAGGAAATATACCAGTCAGTTGCATACCTTGATATAACAGTAAAGGATATAAACCAGTCAGTTGTATATATTGATATAACAGTAAAGGATAAATACCAGTCAGTGGTATATCTTGATATAACAGTAAAGGATATACCAGTCAGTGGTATTTCTTGATATAATAGTAAATGGTATATACCAGTCAGTTATATTCCTTGATATAACAGTAAATAATATATACCAGTCAGTTGTATATCTTGATATAACAGTAAAGGATACAAACCAGTCAGTTGTATACCTTGATATAACAGTAAAGGATATATACCAGTCAGTTGTATACCTTGATATAACAGTAAAGGATATATACCAGTCAGTTGTATATCTTGATATAACAGTAAAGGATATAAACCAGTCAGTTGTATATCTTGATATAACAGTAAAGGATATAAACCAGTAAGTGCTATATCTTGATATAAGAGTAGATGGTATTTCTTGATATATCAGTAAATGGTACATTTTAGAATAAGAGTAGTTGATATCATATTAATAAAACAGGTTTGTCTTGATATATGAATCTACACTTACATATCGGTTGTAAAAAATGATCAACTGCGTTAATGATAAAACAAATGCGAGCTAATTAGGAATTATAACAATTTGATTGTTTATCATTGTAGTTTTTAAATAAGAACACTGTCTATTTGTCTTTTACAAGTCTTTATGTATAGCAATGACCACGGTAATCTGGAATGTAACAGAATATGATTAGTTCAATTAACACATGTACATAGGAATGTCATAACCTTCTATCTCCCTCCAAGTATTTGGAAGCTATTATACTTTTAAGTTTAGGTGGCTAATACTGAAATTAAACATGATAATCAACAACAAAAATTGAATGAAACAAGAATAATCAAATAAGCACAAACTAATGTATTTTAGGTTATGTGCAAAAGTGGAAGTTAAACACACTGTCCTGAATTTCGTTAGTTCATATCATAATTCTTGTGAAAATAATAAAGTTAACACAAACTAATGTCTCTTAAGTTATGTAAAACAGTTTCAGATAGACACAATGTCATGCATATTGTTAGTTCATCTGATAATCTGAGTACCAGGTTGGAGAGCGAGTGACACGGCTGGATCGTCGTTGTGGGTCGCTGGGTGTAAGATCGGGGTTATGTTCATTATCTGTGACCTTTGTAACTAATGGCCGTGTGGTTAGCGGTTGTCCATGATTCTGGTCAGGTACTGCCCGGTTAAAGGTCAAATGGCGGCCCTCAAAATGGTTGTTAAGTCTAGATGACGATCTGTCCAGTATTACACGAGTCGACGGAGTACCATTGACTGGTGTTGCCGGTCCAGTCGATGAGACAGGTGACAGAGGTGACCCTGGTGTTAATTTAGAGGAACTCGGTGTTACTGGAGTATGTGTTACTGAATAAAGGTGAGAGGGTCCAGAACATTCTGTCGGTTTGTCGGGTTCAGTACCTGTTGAGACAAGTTAGAGTTGTCTATGCAATATGTAGTTGTCGATGGTCCGTGTCTGTTGGGGTGTCTTGACAGGTATGTATTTTCTAAGAAATTTTCTGTTGCGTAGTGTAACTCTCTCAGATCCATCCATCTTCACAACATACTGGTCAAATTGGCGGACCTCAATGATGATGCCAGATTTGTCCCATTTGAGCGGGTGAGGCCCAATTTGGTTTTGAACGCGAACATGGTCACCGATAGCGAGTGGCAATAGTTTTTTGGTATGTTCTGACCAACGTTCAGCTTCTTTCATGTGACGGTTTCGTAGTGCCTCTTCTCTAGCAGCCATGGTTTCTCGCCAGGTACGGTGGGGTTTATATCTGCCGGGTGGGATCGGGATAAAGTCCCGTATCGGATGGCCAAAAACACACATTGCAGGGGAAAGCTTTGTATCTCTGTCGGGGGTATTTCTGTATTTGAGCATAGCAAGTTGGAATGCATCAGTGTCAAGATCGCCATTGGGACCAGTATTGTCAGCAATGAGACGCTTGACAGTCTTGACACCCACTTCAGCCCGACAGTTGCTGTGAGGGTAAGCAACTGAGGAGAGACGGTGATGTATACCCCAGTCTATAAGGAACTGTCGTGTAGCTGTGGCTGTAAATTCAGGCCCACCATCAGAGGCTAGTTCATCAGGTATGCCAAAGGTGACAAAAGTACGTCGTAGGCAAGTTATGAGCCCAGCTGCACCATCAGATGATCGCCAGTTCAACGATTGGCCAGTTAGAGTATCGGTCGACGACAGCCAGGTAATTGACTCCTTTGTAGTGGAAGAAGTCGGCACAGACACACTGAAATGAATAGTCTGGTGATATCAGCGGATAGGGTGGCGCACTTTGGTTAGAGGGGGCGATGCAATTGCAGTGGTTACATCCGGTTCTATATGATGTAATGGCAGGAGTAATTCCAGGCCAAAATACTGAAGCCTCAGCTTTCGAGATCATAGAGGCGACACCTTGGTGACCAGAATGTAAAGCAGTTAATATGCCATGTCGAAGGGAGGGAAGTATTACTATACGATCCTTGTATAGTATGACACCATCGACGGTATGGAGGTGGTCCCGAAATTGGAAATAGTCCCGCAGTGGTACAGGGAATGCATGGCGGGAGTCGGGTGTACCGGACTCGATAAGGTCAAGTAGTTGGTTCATGCTGTCATCACTTGCTGTGGCGATACGGACTCTTTCCCATGTCACTGATTTCATTGCGAGCGAGTCAAGTGAAGATGTAGCTGATGCAATAACACACTCCTCTATAGTATTAGTATCTGTTTCAGAAGCACGTATGCCTGCTAAGAACGTTTTGGAAGGTAGCAGTGTTGCCGGAATCGAAGCATATTGATTGATAGCTGCTATGTCATATGTAAGTGTAAGTTTCTCAGGGTTACCAGCTGGGTGACGAAAGACACAGTGAGCGGTTCGGTGTTTGACACCTGGCACGTGAATCATACGGAATCGGTACCTGAGGCGAGAGTTAGAGATGTCTTCCAGAGACCTGTCACCAAGTATTTTCAATAGAGGTTTGTGGTCAACGGCGATGATAAGATTCTCGCATCCCAAAACGAAATATCTTGCTTTGTCCAGAGCGTCACCAACTGCCAGGGCTTCGCCTTCAGCTGGCGCGTAACGGGATTCAGCAGAATGAGTAAACCTACTGCCCACGAGTGTGATCTTCCATCCTGTACGGTAGCAAAATGGTTCCTGTTCTGGACAGTTGCAGTGTTTTTGAAATAGCCAAAAACCGATGCCAGTCTTGGACCAGTCAGTAGCAAGACATGTTGGTTTACTGCGGTCAAATATTTTTACCCATTCTTCAATTTCACTTATGATTGCAGCTTTGGATGCTTCAAAAGCATTGTTGAGGTCGTCGTCCCAAACAAAGGATATTCCAGGTTTCAATTATTGCCTGAATGGTAGCATCTTTTTGGCCATACTGAAGGCATAGGACACTTGGTTCACAAGGCCAAACCAGGACTGCACATCTGTTAGGTTCTTAGGTGCCGGGAAATCTAGGATAGCACGAAGGTATTTCATGCATGGACGGACACTATTTGATGTTATTTCGAATCCAGCGAATTCCACAGAGTCTTGTCCAAATACAAATTTTTCAGGGTTCATTGTGATACCTTGTTGTCCACAGATGTCAAGCCAATGAACAGCTTGAAAGAAGCTTTCCTCTAGGGAATCAGCCCAGAGCAGGACATCATCTACACATTTAGTTTTATTTGGTATATCTGCTACAATTTCATCATACCGTCTGGTGTAGCCGTCACCAGATGCGATGTATCCTTGAGGAGCGGTCTTGTAACGATATCTATCCCATGGTTTAATAAATGTAGTGAGATGGCGATCATCTCTATGAATTGACACACTGTGGTAACCATTCCAGCCATCAAGGACTGTCTTCTTCTTGCCATGAGGCACTAATCTAGCTTGGTGAAATGGTGAAGGTGTATGATGGGTTTCCCTAGTCGCATGTGCGTTGAGAGGCTGAAAATCAACAGTGCGGCGTGATTTTTCTTAGCACATATGACCATCCTATGGCACCTAGTGACGGGTTCCCCGATGGGAACTGGTTCAAGAACACCAAGTCGAACATCCTGGTCAAGCCAGCTTTAACTCCATCCTGCCAATGAATTGGATTAGGTATAGGTGTGTATTGAGCAACAGGTTCAGCATTGGGATCCACCATTAATCGCATTTGAGGGCCAGTCATCAATGGTAACGATTTATGATTGAAGGTGTTGAACGTGCTAGATCTATAGTGGTCAATGAGGAATTCCTGCAGTTTTATGCGATTGGATTCCATTGGTTCATAAGGTAGCTTTCTAGGGGGTGGAGTTGGTAGCTGGCGTTTAGGGCATTCACAGATTTTCATCAGGTTGCTGACACTTCGAATAGTTTCAGTGTTGTGAAGGTCGTTCTGCAAAGTTGCTGTCATTGCGGTTTGTTGCACTTCGTTTATCTCAACCCACAGTGGGAAAGCTGTCAGAGATAATGCCAAGATCTATACAGGCCTCTCTGGTGATCAAGAGCTTGTCTGAATTGTCGGTTACATAAGTCATCTGTCTGGTTTCAACATGGCGACCTTGTTCGTCTTTGTCAGAGATACGAAGGATGGTTGCGCCGAGAATTGTGATACCTTTGCGGTTAGCAGCGTGCATCTTCATGGTGACAGGAATGAGAGCAGTGGAGTTCAACCCGAGGCGATGTATGACTTTGATACCTGCAACGCAACTTTGGCACCCTGTGTCTGCCATGGCAGGGAGGACGACAGATTTGGTTTCAGAGGTAAGATTGAAGCCAAGGGTTCTATAATCATCGGGCGAGGTCCTGATGGTAAGGTTAATGAAGGTTGTGACCTTGAACTCTTCTTGATCCAAGTATCAGAGAGATGATCATACAGGGTATGGTCGATGGCTATTTTCTTCCTATCGCGATTGTGTTCAGTGTTTGAAATGGTACACAAAATGTCAAATACAGCACCTTCACATTCGTTTACACTATGAGGGGTAGGTGTCGTTACCTTTGGCTTGTCTTTACTTCGACATACACTCTCAAAGTGATTATCGCGGTTGCAATGTCTGCACTTGTGACCGTATGCTGGGCATTCTTTCATGCGGAGACGAGCTGGTGAGGTCTTGCCATGTCCTTTCTAACCGCAGTACGAGCATGGTTCAGTTTTGTCTTTTAGTGCTGTTTGTTTTGCCCTTTTATAAGAACTGCTAGCTGCTTCTACTGCATGAGAATCAAGTAGGGGAGAAGCTGAACGTTTTCCTGCCTCTTTAGCGTCAATGAACTGAGAAACCTCCTCCAATGTCATGTCCTGATTCTTGTCGCCGAGAAGGTCAAGCTGGATATCTTGATCGGCAACACCCCTTGCGAGTACATCTCTAACAATTGTTTCTGTGTAATTGACATCAGTGTCACAATTGGGGCACTTTATTATAAATTTGCAGACGCCCCCTTGTCCACGTAAGCGTGTGCAAAAACTACGCACAGGTTCATCACGGTCTTGGCGCATGTTGTGTATTGAGACTCTGGCCATCATAGTGTTTTCTTCACGGACGGCGAGTTTTTTAATTGCAGTAAGTACCTCTATATCAGTTTTGTTAGTAAGGCTTCAACCCGCAGATCGCGTTAAGTCTTTGTGTAGCTGTTCATCACAACATTCCAGAAGCTGAACTACTTTGTCACGGCCAGTGACTTTGGTCGCATCAACATATTCAGACCATCGTGACGCGAAGTATGCCCATTCCTCACTTGTGCTTGCTGCCAATATGATAGGCCTCTTCACTTTTTCAACTTTGGCAGCAGTGACAGGTCCTGGAGCGTGTGTTACACTATGAGCGGTGATGAGTGCAGCGACAATTGCTGCATCAAGGTCGTCGGTTACATATTCACAGCCAGGGATGGGACACTGTACGGCAGGCATTTCTCTTCAGCAGATGATAGTCACTCTGGTTGTCGATCAACTCAGACCGTGGCCATAAATAAGAACACTGTCTATTTGTATTTTACAAGTCTTTATGTATAGCAATGACCACGGTCATCTGGAATGTAACAGAATATGATTAGTTCAATTAACACATGTACATAGGAATGTCATAACCTTCTAGTTTTGAAGTGCAGCAAGTCTTCTTTATTTTGAATTACGGTTGTGGGTCTTACTCGCAATACGTCGTCATGTTATGGTGATCATTTGTAGCGAGTATTATTAAAATTCATATATGCATGACAAAGTTACAGGCCTGACACGAAATCTCACACAGACTCAAAGTGTATTCAAACAAACTCAAATTGTGATCTTGACCTTTGAGGTACGGGCGTGGGTCTTACTCGCGACACGTCGTCATGTTATGTTGATCATTTGTACCAAGTATCAACAAAATCAATCTATGCATGACAAAGATACAGGCCGGAAACGAAATAACGGACGGAAGGACGGACGGGCGGATGGACGGACGGACGGACGGACGCTTTTTTTGGAGTGGGGTGGGGCATAATATATCTTGTCCAAAGAAAACTATGACACACTCGATTTTATTGACTCTGGTTGTTAGGTATATTGATCAGCACCGGTCAGCTGTATTCTATTTTCGATAACTACTGAACGAGTTCCTTGATTCCAAGGAATCAGAAATAAAAACAATATAAAGTCAAACAACTTAAAATACCTTCGATGGCCGCAACACATTACATAAGATTGTAAAGTAGCTTTAGTAATTATTTGAACATACTTAATTCTGAAACACTTGAACGACAAATGTTCTTTATAATATATTTATATATATATATATATATATATATGACTATATATATATAGGATAAAGTAACTAGAATATTGTTTTGATTTCCAATGTTTATAAATGTTAGATATATATAAACTGTAAACATGTAAACTATTATCAAGATGTATATTTCAATATAATGGATTATCACTCGTCAATAGAAAAAGGTACAGAAATATTAGTTATAGGTACATGACGTGTACTAATTGTTTTGTTTTAAACAGTAAAAGTGCAAACATGGCGTCAGCTTGCATCATTCATTGGCTCTCATTTCGTGTAACCTGTTTTACTAGATCACTAAATTGAAAAATAAAATTCACAAAGCCTGAATTTCAAACTATTGTAATGTGTCATTGAAAATGTTTACAATATTGTTGATTTAATTTAACTGTTTCAGGTATTCAAATATCAAAGAAGCAGTTTTTAAAATGTAAGATAAAATAAACTAGTCTGAAGCAAAAGTACGCATTCCATCTAAAATGAGCGTTGCCAAGACTGTAAAATATTTACATTTTGAAATAGGAACGTGATTGTTCACAATATATGTATTGCCATGTGATTTTTCAACCAGCCATGTTATTTCTTAAGTATGTTGTTTGTGTCAACTCTATAGACAAATACTATTATTGTTTCAGTTGTTTGTCATGAAGATTGACAAAACTTCAGTTTTACCTTTCTCTATGTATTACAACTGTACAAATATGAGCTATATGGAGAATGCCAATTTTAGCTCAGGAATTCTCCGGACCACACCATGACCACGCCGGGACAAGGACCCCGCCAGACCCACGCCAGGGTCGCGCGGTACCACTCCCTGACCATGCCATGACCACACCAGGACCATGCCGGGCAAGGACCCCGCAAGACCCACGCCAGGGCCGCGCGGTACCACTCCCTGACCATGCCATGACTACACCAGGACCACACCGGGACAAAGACCACGTCAGACCCAAACCAAGGCCACGCCGGTACCACTCCCTGACCATGCCATGACAACACCAGGACCACACCGGGACAAGGACCCCGCCAGACCCACGCCAGGATCACGCTGGTACCACTCCCGGACCATGCCATGGTCACACCAGGACCACGCCGGGACATGGACCCCGCAGGTCCCACGCCAGGGCCGCGCGGTACCACTCCCTGACCATGCCATGACCACACCAGGACCACACTGGGACAAGGACCACGTCAGACCCACGCCAAGACCACGCCGGTACCACTCTCTGACCATGACATGACAACACCAGGACCACTACAGGACAATGACCCCGCCAGACCCACGCCAGGGCCACGCCGTTACCACTCCCGGACCATGCCATGACCACACAAGGACCACACCGGGACAAGGACCCCGCCAGACCCACGCCGGACCATGCCATGATCACACTAGGACCACACCGGGACAAGGGCCACACCATACCCACGCCAGGGCCACGCCGGTACCACTCCCGGACCATTACATGACCTCAACAGGACCACGCCGGGACAAGGACCACGCAAGACCCACGCAAGGGCCACGCCGGTACCACTCCAGGAGGATGCCATGACCACACCAGGACCACGCCGGGACAAGGACTACGCCAGACCCACGCCAGGGCCACGCAGGTACCACTCCCTGACCATGCCATGACCACACCAGGACCACATCGGGACAAGGATCACGCCAGACCTACGCCAGGGCCACGCCGGTACCACTCCCGGACCATGCCGTAACCACACCAGGATCACGCCGGGACAAGGACCAAGCCAGACCCACGCCAGGGCCACGCTGGTACCACTCCCGGACATACCATGACCACACAAGGACCACACCGGGACAAAGACCACGTCAGACCCACGACAGGACCACGCCGGTACCACTCCCTGACCATGCCATGACCACACAAGGACTACGCCGGGACAAGGACCCCGCCTGACCCACGCCAGTGCCACGCCGGTACCACTCCCGGACCATATCACGACCACGCCGGGACCACGCCGGGACCACGCCGGGACCACACAGGGACAAGGGCCAAGTCAGACCTATGCCAGAGCCACGTCGGTACCACTCCGTACCTTGCCATGACCACACAAGGACCACGCCGGGACAAAGACCCCGCCTGTCCCACGCCAGGGCAACGCCGGTACCACTCCCGGACCATATCACGACCACGCCGGGACCACGCCGGGACAAGGACCACGTCACCCCCACGCCAGGGCCACGCCAGTACCACTCCCTGACCATGCCATGACCACGCCGGGACAAGGACCACGCCGGGACAAAGACCATGCCAGACCCTCGCTAGGGTCACGCTGGTACCACTCCCGAACCATGCCATGACCACGGCGGGACAAGGACCACGCAAGGGCCACGCATGGACATAACAACGCAAGGGCCACGCATGGACATAACAACGCCAGACCCACGCCAGGGTCACGCCGGTACCACTCCCGGACCATGCCATGGCCACGCCGGGATCACGCCAGGACAAGGACCACGCCGGGACAACGCCAGGACTATGCAGGTACCACTCCCGGACCATGCCAATGACCACACAAGGACCACGCTAGGATAAAGACCACGTCAGGCCCACGCCAGGGCCACGTCGATACCATTCCCGGACCATGCCAAGACCTCACCAAGATCACGCCAGGACAAGGACCACGTCAGACTCACACCAGGGCCACGCCGGTACCACTATCGGACCATGCCATGACCACGCCGGTACAAGAACCACGTCAGACCCACACCAGGGCCAAGTCGGTACAACTCCCAGACCATGCCATGACCTCACCAGGACCACACCGGGACAAGGACCACGCCAGACCCACGCCAGGACCACGTCGGTACCACTCCCGGACCATGCCATGACCACACAATGACCACACAAGGACCACAACGGGACAAGGACCACGTCAGACCCACTCCAGGGCCACGCCGGTACCACTCCCGGACCATGACATGACTACGCCGGGACAAGGACCACGTCAGACCCACGCCAGGGCCACGTCGGTACCACTCCCGAATCATGCTATGACCTCACCAGGACCACGCCGGGACAAGGACCACACAAGACCCACGTCAGGACCACGCCGGTACCACTCCCGGATTACGCCGGGATAAGGATCACGCAAGATCCACGCCACGGCTACGCCGGTACCACTCCCGGACCATGCCATTACCACACCAGGACAACATCGGGAATAGGACCACACCAGACCCACGCCTGGGCCACGCCGGTACCACTCCCGGACCATGCGATGACCACAAAAGGACCACACCAGGCCCACGCCAGGGCCACACCGGTACCACTACCGGACCATATGACGATCACGCCGGGACCACGCCGGGACAAGGACCACGTCACCCCCACGCCAGGGCCACGCCAGTACCACTCCCTGACCAAGCCATGTCTACACCGGGACAAGGACCACGCCAGACCCACGCAAGGGTCATGTTGGTACCACTCCCGAACCATGCCATGACCACGACGGGACAAGGACCACGCAAGGGCCACGCCGGGACAAAACAACGCCAGACCAACGCCAGGGTCACGCCAGGACCACACTGGTACCACTCCCGGACCATGCCATGACCACACAAGGACGACGCCAGGATAAGGACCACGACAGACCCACGCCAGGGCCACGCCGGTACCACTTCCGGACAACGCCATGACCTCACTAAGACCACGCCGGGACAAGGACCACGTCAGACCCACACCAGGGCCACGCCGGTACCACTCTCGGACCATGCCATGACCACGCCGGTACAAGGACCACGTCAGACCCACATCAGGGCCATGTCGGTACCACTCCCGGACCATGCCATGACCTCACCAGGACCACACAGGGACAAGGACCATGCCAGACCCACGCCAGGGCCACGTCGGTACCACTCCCGGACCATGTCATGACCTCACCAGGACCTAGCCGGGATAAGGACCACGCCAGACCCACGCCAGGGCCACACCGGAACTACTCCCAGACCATGCCATGACCACACAATGACCACACAAGGACCACACCTGGTCAAGGACAGCGTCAGACCCACGTCAGGGCCACGCCGGTACCACTCCCGGACTATGACATGACCACGCCGGGACAAAGACCACGTCAGACCAACACCAGGGCCACGCCGGTACCATTCTCGGACCATGCCATGACCACGCCGGAACAAGGACCACGTCGGACCCACGCCAGGGCCACGTTGGTACCACTCCCGGACCATGCCATGACCTCACCAAGACCACACCGGGACAAGGACCACACCAGACCCACGCCAGGGCCATGCCGGTACCACTTCCGGACCATGCCATGACCACGCCGGGACAAGGACCACGCAAGATCCGCGCCAGGGCCACGCCGGTACCACTGCCGGAATATGCCATGACCACACCAGGACCACGCCGGGACAAGGACCACACAAGACCCACGCCATGGCCACGCTGGTACCACTCCTGGACCATGCCATGACCACACCAGGACCGCGCCGGGACAAGGACTACACCAGACCCACGCCAGGGCCACGTATCTTAAAAACAAAACAAATCCTTCTGAAATAGACTAAAGTTTATCTGGATTGTTCTGGCATATACGCGCATAGACTTGAGACAAGCAGACAATAATTGGGGATAAAAACACGTAGGCTTATCAGTGTATCATTTGAGAGTCAACTGTGTGTGGTATTTTGAACAAGTTATATATCTTCAAAGACCCAACTGATATACAAATGCGGCAAGATGACCTTGGCGCAGGTTTTATAAAATTTTATACATGATTTAAATCAGAGATCTCTTCAAAATTTAAAAGTCACCACTGCGTTGTTTTATTGTTACAATTTGCATATTACTAGAGTGTTGTTACTGCATTTAATTGGCAAAAAATTACATTGTAATTAGACGTATTTTTAAATTTATATTAGGTTATTGTATTGCTAAACTAGATAAACTAAAATATGTGTAATTATCTAACGCGTGAACACTATATGTATCTAAATAATCTTTGTATAATACTATAATCAATACTTGACTCTGTCTAATGATATAATTAAACTTCCATCTTTATACACCAGTCATTTGTTAATCTGGCTCCTTCAGACCGGGACGTAGATGGGGAAAATTGGGCTAATGTGTCATGCTGCTATCGTACCATCATTTGCTTTGCTTCCTTTTTTGAACTGGCTTAATCATATAGTTATTGTCGGAGTTACCAGCCTTTGAATTGTCTAAATTTGCTATATTTGATATTGGATCGTCCATAGCCGACTGGTTTCATGTGCCGGCTCAAGATCGATTCGCTCTCACCGCTGAGTCACTCTCGATCCGTAAAGTTTAAGAGAGACCGTTTGCCATTTACTTGGGAAAGAACATTGATTATACTCCAGGTGTCCCACCGCCAATAACACTTAATATGGCATATATAACATGAACTGTGTTGAAAATGACTTTAAATCTCGTTCCAAAACATAATTGGATGCCATGAAAATGATAACTCTCTAATTTTTCAACAGATCTAACTAAACGTATACAATAAACTGAGTAGTTATACATGTATAACCACAAGATGTCCCCAAGGGATGGCAAAATAGTTTTAGCAAGGCTTTTACCAGCAAAGTGTCCCTGCAGAGCAGGTTTTACCTGTACTTTTCGGAGAGAATAGGTAATGTCCTCACTATGTATCGGCCTTAGTAAGGGCAGGAGTTAGAAATGCATTACACTATACACACGTGCTCTCTGCCAGTGGGGCTACTTTTTACGCATTCTTGTCTTAGAAAACAACAAAATACATAGCATCTGTTCTAACAAAGCTCGTTCTTTGGTTGTGTTCTATGCTTTCCAATTGTCCCTTTTATCAGCATTTGTGTCCTCAACACTAAAAGTTCTGTCGCTGATTGTAGTGGTAACCATGTGCGTCTGAACCTACTTGTAAACGGAATATTAAGCCATCTCTACAAACCACGGACCTCCATTTTAGGATTGTATTTACTTTAGATAAAAACACTTGAATTAAACTAAAATCTCTTCTTGAACAGGAAAAATGAAAAAAAAAATGATGATACAACAAGACTGTTGAGATCACTATGTCGTATCATGTTTGAACACAACACGGACAAAAATGTTTAATTGTAAAACGCAATCGATATACGCTGATAAGGAAAAACCGTGGACTGAATAAATAGTTTGTCATGTTTATTTGATTATTTCAGTTTTACTTTATATCTTTTACTATTAGAACATTCACAAACATTTGCCATACTGAAAAAAAAAGATAGATAGATATTAAATGAACATAACTGCGTAGTAGCCTAGTCTAAGAACATTCGTCGTGCATGCGGAAGTTGCCATCCTAGACCGGCAGACGATTGTCACATACAGTAAAACCTGTGTAAGTGGTCACCTGTATTAAGCAACCACTTATCTTAAGCAACCATATATGTTATTTCCCATTGATATGCTTTTAGAACAAAGTAACCCGTATTAAACAACCACTTGCCTGTCTTAAAATGTCACTTTTAATCCTTCACTTGACTGGCTGCTTAAGACAGGTTTGATTGTACTTTGTTACAGGTTCAGTAAAACATAATCAAAAAACCTTATGCACCCTGAACGGTGTGTTTTCGGTATGGGTGTAGATGTTAACGACAACATATGTATAAACAATGTGAATAAAACAATTATATACAGTAAAACCTGTGTCAGTAGTCACCTCTATTAAGCAACCATCTGGCTCAAACAGCCACTCTTCTACTGAACATTCTTAGAATTTTAGTCATGATCAACCTGACAGTGTTAAATAGTCACCTGCCCTTAGAGGTCATATTTGCTCTTCTCCTTGAGTGACTGCTTAAGACAGGTTTGACTATATATTTAGAATTCAGAGGAATGATTTATCACGCGTCAATGTAAAATGTTTCCTCCTGTTGACTACACGAATCTCATTCTAAGATACAAACAATTTACGGTTTGATTTGTTTTAAATGAGGAAAGATTAAACGTGTGGTCAGTTTGAATAAAAGTTCAATGCTCTGTTTCAGGTAATCAAATACATGTGTAATGTGAAATATTAGAAAACAGTATATCTTTAATTAACGTTGCCAATATTGTAAAATAAAAAATAGTACATGTAGATACAACAAAACTATAATCAAAGTACATGAAGTACTGATGGTCTGTCTTTTAATAAATATTTATACGCCTTCATAATTTAATTGATAGTATCGTAGCGTTTGGTTTATTCTATGCAACATGTGAAAATGCATAATTATTGTATATGGTTTTTTATATAAGAAAATTTCCAATTGATATCTCAGGACTGTGTTTGTAGTCATATTACTATTGATGTCTTCTATCACCTTAATAATTGAATGATCTTATATACATTCAAATGTGTTCAAAATGGCGTTATCCCCCATCGTATGCGATACCATATTATGGTATCTATATATATATTATATTATATATATATATATATAAATATATATATATATATATATATATATATCAAAGTACTCGAAGTACCGATAGCCCCGGTCTTTAATGGATAGTATTGTAGCCTTTGGTCTATTTTATCCAACATTATTTTTTATGGAAATTCCGTTATTGTGATTTCAATTATCTCCCTTTATGAAACAAAATACATATGCTTTCACTGTATCTTCATGATTCAACGGGTTTATAATCTGTCCTTTATATAGCATGTGAGTTGTCATGAATCCTTAACTGGATCCTACTCATATAAAGCTATTTGTAATCATGCTATCATGTATGTAAATTGTCCGTCCAGTCCAAATGTATTGCATGTAAAACCATAGTATATAAGTCATGGTTGACACCAAAATGATTGGTTTGGCAGATGCCTTGATATTGTGTCTATAGCTAGGTGCGCTCGCCGTAGTCTGGTCTGTACATATATGTCTGGTTATTGACAAATAATTATCTCCATATATTTATATCATACATTGTTAATTAGCATCTGAAAATATTCCAAAAATCGGAAATTCTGTTGTTGTGATTTCAATTATCTCAGTTAACTGAATGTCAACTGTTGACACTTTTTCTAGATTTTGATTATATTAATACAAGATCCTCGGCTAACTGATAGTGGCTGACCGATGCTTGATTGGGGAAAGGTCGTCATGATAGAATTAAGTGAAGATGTGTCTATATACGTATAGAACCTGATCCCCCCCCCCCCCCCCCCCCCAATAGGGGGCGCCGGTGCCGTTCTATAGACTAGATAATAACCGAAATTTGGTGCATCCGTTAACCAGGTTTAAGCTCCGCAATGGCGGATTTGCGATTAACTGTTCGAGGCGGTAATCCCTGTCATTTCTTCGGTATCTATTAACTATTGTTCATATTATTAGTATCTATATATATATTATTTATTTTGATTATTGTGATGTATTATGCGTCTTTTGAATGATATCGTCTTTTATTGGACATATGTTTTCATACTCTAGTGATTATCAATTTAAAAGACGTTTCATTCACTTAGTCTCGTGCAATGCTATTCAAACATTTATATATTTCCGTAAACAATCAAAGGTGACACTCTGCATGTTCTTTTTTCAAAGATTGATTGATTGAATATTCAGCGTCATTTTTATGCCATCGAGGGCTAACAGACGACCTAACCACTGTTTCCTGGGATAAACCAGTACTCGAGCACACCCAATCTCCGCAAGTAACTGGTAACTTTCTGACTCGAATCAACGGTGAGAGACGAAAATATTGAGACATAATGTCGTATATCAATCATCACGGAGACTGTTGCCGGTTGGGGACTCGATCTCACGACCCTGGATTGATAGGCAGACGCTTAACCGACTGAGCTAATCGGGCCCTGCTTGTTCAAAGAGATTATAACAAGTTTATTCATTGTGTTTATCAGTGAGGTCTGTGCCCTTTAATGATAAACTACCGTTGTTATGTTGTTGTTTTTACCTGTGAGCCACGGTAACGAGACGCATTGTGTCCTCATTTGTGCGTTATAATAAGAGACGTATCACACATTCAAGGTAAGTTACATTTTATATGTTGCTTTATTTTTTATTTTTTGTTTTCATATAAAATTTTATTCAATATTTACATCATTATTTACATTATAAAACATTACATGTCACATTTAATCCACTTATACATAATACATATACACATATCATGATTAATTCCAAGCACATTAGTAATGTTTTAATAAATAAATAAACAATTTACATATGCGCATGTTTGACATGTTTTCGTTCCTTTCTAAATATCGCAAGAATAGAATATATTCGTATTTATATAATGCAAATACATCAACCCTCTTGCTTCTGTAATTACTTCCGAAATATGCTTTTAAAAACAGAATCCTGCAAGGGCTAAACAAGTATTTATATTATCTGGGTAGCTAATTTTGTGTCCATTAACTATATTTTTCAATGTTTTCATTGCTATTGATATGACACAATGTTTTAAAATATACATTATATTAATCCAGAGAATTTCTTCTTCTTGGCAATCAATGAAATGATGTATGTATGTTTCTATTTCGCCACATACATTACAAAAAACTACATATTTTTTCCTAATTAAATAGCGCGTTTAAGTATGTATTCCAATAATTATGAACAAAGGGTTTTCCAAATTTAAGGTTAATCAAATAGTTGTATAATTGTTTATTATTTGTTGTTTTCAAGTCAATTACTTTCCCATAGTGATTATTTAGCTTATTTTGCTTTCATTACTTTCCCATAGTGATTGTTTAGCTTATTTTGCTTTCAATATAAGTTTTCATAGTTTTGGTATTGCTAATATATCTGTGCTTAAAAGAGATATCCAATTGTATCTATCGATTTATTTAACTAAACTTTCCTCTTTACTCATATCTCCATTTTTATTAATGATATCGTTTACAAATATAAGTTTAGATTTTATCTAACTGTTGAATATTAAACATTTACCGTTTTTTTAGTTCTTTGTTTCTCCAAATTATTTGTTTTCTGATAGACTGAGTGTCTTTACACGGTTTATTATTTGCTTTTTTTCCACTTGAATCCAACAGTTTATAAAATCGATATAAAAACTGGGTATTGGTTGGTGACCAGGGATGCTTTTAAAACTGTCTTTATTCATTTTAAAATTAAAAGTTACTCCAAATTAATCTAAATACCTCTTGACAAAATTTTCAAACTCGCTTCATCATCAATCAAAACTTTAATCCATTTAATTTTGAGTGATACAAAGTAGGAAGCTGGATCACACATTTCTGTTCCACCTTTCAACTTATCACCAATCAATGTGGTTCTTTTTTTTCTTTCTTTTAATTTGCGTTTCCAACTCCATAGAAAATTAAAAATCAATGTATTTAATCTATTTACAATATGTTAAGGATCCGCTAATGACAGAACATAATATACAAATGTAGGTAATAAAATCGTTCTTTTATTTGAATTTTTCCAAGACAAAGTCAATTTTCGTTTTTTGCCAGTATTTTATTGTTATGTCACATTTTTCTAGTTTAGATTCCCAATTAAGAATATTGCATTCCTGCTTATTGTGTTCAAAATGATACCAAGTGCTTTAGGTTTTTGTGGCCAGTTAATATTTCCGATTATATCTTAACATGTTTTTAACCTACCTATCCGAAGACCATGAGTTTTATTGCGATTTAATTCTAATCCGGAATGTTTTCCAGAGTTTTCTATCATATTAAGTGATATAACAATTTCCTCTTTTGAATTTAAAAATAATGTAGTTTCGTCAGCAAGTTGCGTATTTTTTACTAATTTGATGCCGTTGTGCGTTTTCAATTTTATACCTTGTAATCTTATGTCCTGTCTTATTTTTAATACCATAGTTCCAGCTACAGGTATAAATAATGAAGGAGATATAGGACACCTTTGCCTGTTTCAAGTTTGAAAACATCAGAATCCTATCCGTTATTAACTGTGCATGTCTGACTGTTTTTATCAAAACGCTTTTATCCAATTTATGAAAGAATTATTGAAATCAAATTTATTTAAAGTTAAAAGAAAAAAAAATCCCATTCGACTGAGTCAAAAGCATTTCTAAAATTTAAAAATAAAATTACCTTACAATATACCTTATAATTCTGTTTTTATATATCCTTGCTTATCCGTATTGATATTTTTTGTAGACTTTTAGCTTATAATCGTGTGGCAATTTTATAATATATATTTAATAATGTTATTGGACGCCAGATTTCTAAAACTAAAAGTATGTTTTCTGGGTTGTCCTTTTTAAAAAGTAATTATAGAACACCATGTCATTGACTTGGGAAAGGGTTAATTATGATATATTCTGAATATGTAAGGCTGATACTATTTCGGGATGATTGAAAAGAGATTTATTTGAAATTTAATTTGCTTATTTCATTTAATCTGGATTCAGCTTGTGACAACAATGTGGGTCGTTCATACTGATAATTTAAATACTCTTATCAGAACATTGTAGCTGAACAATATATTAATTAAACCAAAAATGAGAACCTATATAACCGATCATACAAAAGACCAAACGCATCATAATCTCATGATTACAAAAAGTACAATACATAGATAGATAAAAAAAAGTGACAAGAGGGGTCATCAACTGAGAACGGGTGCACCCAATATATATATGGAGATAATGATTTGTGAATAACCAAGACATAAATGTACAGACCAGCCTACGGCGAGTGCGCCTAGCTACAATGCAAACCATAGATACACTATCAAGGCCTCTGCCAAACCTTTTATAATATTTTATATAAAATATCATAAAGGTTTGGCAGAGGCCTTGATATTGTATCTATATATATATATATATATATACATATACATATATGACGACGGGGAAAGTAATGCTTACTGCATGTTATTTCTAATATAAATATATATAAAGCTATTAGTTCATGTATGTAAATGTGTAGACCCTGTCCAGGTGTGTTACATGTAATTCCATAGTATATAAGTCATGGTCGACACAAAATTTATTGGTTTGGCAGAGGCCTTGATATTGTATATATGGTTTGCATTGTAGCTAGGCGCACTCGCCGTAGTCTGGTATGTACATTTATGTCTTAGTTATTCACAAATGATTATCTCCATACATTATATATCATGCATTGTGAATTAGCATCTGAAAAGATCCCAAAATTTGTAAACTCCGTTGTTGTGAATTTAATCATCTCCCTTTATGAAATTAAATAGATATGAATTCACTGTATCTATATGATCCAACGGGTTTATAAATCTGTCCTTTATATAGCATGTGAGTAGTCATGAATCCTTAACTGGATCCTACTCATATAAAGCTATCAGTGCATGTATGTAAATTTGTTCACCCTGTCCAGATGTGTTGCATGAAATTCCATAGTATATAAGACATGTTACTTTAGCTTTCACGTTTTGCTCGTATCATATTTCTATTGTTATGACCCTTTATCATGACCTTCAGATTTATTAGGCTTACATGTTATTTGCGGTGATGTTTCTATCGATTTGTTTCACATGTCGTAAATTATCAAAAATCAATACACTTATACTTTGAAGTCTCGGCTTTTGTTTGAACTTTGATTTCCCTTAAATAATAGTAAATACTTATTCAAGAGTTGTTTATAACATTTTTAAATTATTTGTTTCATTTTTTGATAAGACTATAAATTGTATACAAATAAAACACAATGTGTGTTACCTTTACATCTAATCATTCCGACGGTGTTTAATTAAACGTGGGTCTAACTTCATTCATTTTACTACTTTGTGACCAAATAAAATGATGGGGTGTTCACCCTAGTTTTTCATGAATTCGAATTTAAATTAAAATGAAACACTTAAAACACACGACGTTTACTTATGATTTCAGACGATGTCAAGAAAGCGCCATTTAACGTAAAATACGGCGTCGTCCGAAATCGTGTGCTTTTAAATTGGTTCAATTTTAATTTAAAATAAAAAGTTAAGTAAAAAACCGTAGATATACTATACTTATATGTTTCTTTGTTTCAGATGAAGGTCACAATGTTATTGTTTGCAGTTATTGGCTGTTGGCTTCTTGTTGCCACGGAAGGTAAGTTAAACAATGTGCCGCATATAAAAATATATACATTTTATAAAACTCCTCCTGAACCAACCAGCATTTTTTTGTGAATTTAGTACCAAAACAAAAGATTTGATTGTTACTTTGTGCGGTGTGAACTTTTATTTTTAAAATTTAAATGAAATGAAGATTTTTTTACGCTTACGGTTATTTTAGCGTGATCTTTTTCTTATTCTTAGCCCATTTAAAAAAAAATAAATAAAAAATCTTGTTAAATATATTCATATGAAATTTTCACCACCGACGTAGAACTTACTTCTCTGTCTTTCGGCATAAAAAAATTATTTCTATGGTGTGTTGTTAAATCAAGTACACTACCGTTTTTTGTTGAAAAATAAAAAAAACATCGTAAAAAGTCGAACATTTTTTTGCTTAAAGCCGCAATAAATTAAATTCAGAATAAAATATAAAATTATTGATCAATGGAAATAGTCATTTTTCTTTATCAGCTTTACTATGGTACCAACATTATTAATTTCAGACACAAATTCAAAGAGTTACTATAGGGAAATACTAATTTGAAAGTTGCCACCCGAAATTTCAGCCGTGTATATCATATTGCTATTAGCCTACCAGTCTCTAAAATTAAGTTACTGACCTTGCCTCTTGCATCCAAAAATATGTTGGGTGGTATAGTGATAAGACATACGCGAGTAATGCATTTCAGGGAAATACAAAAACCCGCTGATCTGAAATATTTTCTGGTAAAACTGTTAATTGGTTTATAACACCATAATGATTGCTGTAACAAATGCACCAGGTTTAAACACACTTGTTGCACCTGTACCATTGTTCGTCACAATATAGAGTACATCGGTAGAGTCTCAGACTCTCTCTCTGTCTCTCTCTCTGTCTCTCTCTCTCTGAAAATGTTCATTTAATAATAGTATATAAATAGCGGCACAAGCACTATCGGCACAGGCACTGACACTGGCAGTTCAGGCACAGGTACTGGCGGCAAAGGCACAGGCACTGGCGGCACCGGTACAAGGGATATTGCTAAATTACCTAAATTTCCATACTTTCGGCTTTAAAACCGTAGGTTAAAGTTTTTTGTTTAGCTGGGCATTTGAATTTGAATTTTTCGTTTCAACAGCATTTATCGCCTACCTGGACTACTACATTCTCCTTAATGTTCCATAATACGGCAACTATTATTTACCCCAACATATTAATCAAATTATCAAAATTATTAATATATTTAGTGAATGTTACGCACACGTACTTGGAAAAATACAAAAATATGGTTATCAATACTCATTGTAGCGAACAATTGACCTGACCCGAAAATGACAATTCTCCCACAACTGGCCACGTGACGTTGTTTGTCGAAGGAAAATACAATATAGTGTTTACATAGACATCGTCAGCTGTTTTAAGGAAAATTTTGTCGTAGTTGCAGTCAATATCGATCGCTAATTGGATTTTTTACTTGTTTGATTGACCGTCGGCGAGCAATAAATAAAACGACGTCTTATCCTTTATCTAAGTTATTATTATTTCTGAATTTATTAAATCCTGCATGGAGTTCATTCAGTTTCGCCATTTACCTTAGACAAACTGACAATGCCTATGCAAACAGATTTTTTTCTCATAAAATGAGTATAACACCATAATGATTGTAGCCTGTAGCAAATGCGCGTGGTTTAAACACACTTGTTGCTGCTGTACCACTGTTCGTCACAAGATGGAGTACATAGTCCAGCGTCAGAGTCCCAGACCAGGATAGGGGTGGTCGTGGATTCGATAGTCCGCCGTTGTAATGTATGGTGTTCTTAAGCATGACACTTTTTAAATATGTTATTGATGTCTTGTTTCATTAAATCATGTAAGACAATATAACTGAATCACCACTATAAATTGATTTGAAGTACACAAATACCCGCTTAGATTTTACGACATGGGGAATTGAAAGTTATTTTCGCTCAGTGTCTGTCTGTCTGTATGTCTGTCTGTCTGTCTGTCTGTCTCTCTCTCTCTCTCTCTCTCTCTCTCTCTCTCTCTCTCTGTCTGTCTGTCTCTCTCTCTCTGTCTCTCTCTCGCTCTCTCTCTCTCTCTCTCTCTCTCTCTCTCTCTCTCTGTCTCTCTCTCTCTCCCGCTCTCTCTCTCTCTGAAAATGTTCATTAAGTAATAGATAATATATATATATGAATACTGTAACAGTCACGACGGTTACCCCCACACCTAACGGCAATGGCAAAGGCACATACACTTACGGCACAGGCACTGGCGGTTCAGGCACAGATTCTGGCGGCAAAGGCACTGTCACTGGCGGTATAGGCACAGGCGGCACCGGTAATGCCACTACAGCACCAGGCACAGGTACTGGCGGCACAGGCACTGGCACTGGCGGTTCAGGCACAGGTACAGGCGGTAACGGCACTGGCACTGGCGGCACAGGCACTAGCGGCACCGGCACTGGCACTGGTGCTGGCAGCGGGACGCCAGGTAATGCTACAGCGCCTGGTACGTAACGTTTCACAAGATTCTGAAAAATACATCAGAAAAATTAAGTTCTATGTATCGCATGTAAAAAGTGCAAGTTACAACAGCACTTATCGCCTATCTGGACTACTACAGTCTCCTTAAGGTTTCATAATACGACAACTATTATTTACCCCAACATATAAATCAAATTATTAAAAGTTTTTGAGCTTCTCACACTGCATTTTTAATTTAAGATACAAAGACAATAGATAATGTTTTGAAGTTAACATGTCATGTTGACAATGATATAATAACAACGTGAACAAAATTAGACATAGATCTTTATTCAACCTGAAATATTTAGTGAATGTTACGCACACGTACTTGGAAAAATACAAACAATATGGTCATAAATACTCATTGTAGCCAACAACTGACCTGACCCAAGAATGACAATGCTCCGCCCACTGGCCACGTGACGTTGTTTGTCGAAGGAAAATACAATGTAGTGTTTACATAGACATCGTCAGCTGTTTTAAGGAAAATTTTGTCGTAGTTGCAGTCAATATCGATCGCTAATTGGATTTTTTACTTGTTTGATTGACCGTCGGCGAGCAATAAATAAAACGACGTCTTATCCTTTATCTAAGTTATTATTATTTCTGAATTTATTAAATCCTGCATGGAGTTCATTCAGTTTCGCCATTTACCTTAGACAAACTGACAATGCCTATGCAAACAGATTTTTTTCTCATAAAATGAGTATAACACCATAATGATTGTAGCCTGTAGCAAATGCGCGTGGTTTAAACACACTTGTTGCTGCTGTACCACTGTTCGTCACAAGATGGAGTACATAGTCCAGCGTCAGAGTCCCAGACCAGGATAGGGGTGGTCGTGGATTCGATAGTCCGCCGTTGTAATGTATGGTGTTCTTAAGCATGACACTTTTTAAATATGTTATTGATGTCTTGTTTCATTAAATCATGTAAGACAATATAACTGAATCACCACTATAAATTGTTTTGAAGTACATAAATACCCGCTTAGATTTTACGACATGGGGAATTGAAAGTTATTTTCGCTCAGTGTCTGTCTGTCTGTCTGTCTGTATGTCTGTCTGTCTGTCTCTCTCTCTCTCTCTCTCTCTCTCTCTGTCTCTCTCTCTCTCTCTGTCTCTCTCTCTCGCTCTCTCTCTCTCTCTCTCTCTCTCTCTCTGTCTCTCTCTCTCTCCCGCTCTCTCTCTCTCTCTCTCTGAAAATGTTCATTAAGTAATAGATAATATATATATATATGAATACTGTAACAGTCACGACGGTTACCCCCACACCTGACGGCAATGGCAAAGGCACATACACTTACGGCACAGGCACTGGCGGTTCAGGCACAGATTCTGGCGGCAAAGGCACTGTCACTGGCGGTACAGGCACAGGCGGCACCGGTAATGCCACTACAGCACCAGGCACAGGTACTGGCGGCACAGGCACTGGCACTGGCGGTTCAGGCACAGGTACTGGCGGTAACGGCACTGGCACTGGCGGTTCAGGCACAGGTACAGGCGGTAACGGCACTGGCACTGGCGGCACAGGCACTAGCGGCACCGGCACTGGCACTGGTGCTGGCAGCGGGACGCCAGGTAATGCTACAGCGCCTGGTACGTAACGTTTCACAAGATTCTGAAAAATACATCAAAAAAATTAAGTTCTATGTATCGCATGTAAAAAGTGCAAGTTACAACAGCACTTATCGCCTATCTGGACTACTACAGTCTCCTTAAGGTTTCATAATACGACAACTATTATTTACCCCAACATATAAATCAAATTATTAAAAGTTTTTGAGCTTCTCACACTGCATTTTTAATTTAAGATACAAAGACAATAGATAATGTTTTGAAGTTAACATGTCATGTTGACAATGATATAATAACAACGTGAACAAAATTAGACATAGATCTTTATTCAACCTGAAATATTTAGTGAATGTTACGCACACGTACTTGGAAAAATACAAACAATATGGTCATAAATACTCATTGTAGCCAACAACTGACCTGACCCAAGAATGACAATGCTCCGCCCACTGGCCACGTGACGTTGTTTGTCGAAGGAAAATACAATGTAGTGTTTACATAGACATCGTCAGCTGTTTTAAGGAAAATTTCGTCGTAGTTGCAGTCAATATCGATAAAAATTGGATTTTCGACTTGTTTGATTGACCGTCCGCGGGCAATAAATAAAACGACGTCTTATCCTTTATCTAAGTAATTATTATTTCTGATTTTATTTAATCCTGCATGGAGCTCATTCAGTTTTCGCCATTTACCTTAGACAAGCTGACGATGCCTTTGCAAACACACTTGTGATCAGTAATTATGAGTTAATATAATATATGTATTGCTTCTTTTTTACCAAAACATGCTTCTTAAAGCGCTTTTAATATTTTTCTTAAATACACTTCGATTAGGACGTTCTGGACTAGCGCAAGAGAGTTGGGGGAAACAAGTGGAGAATTGTAAATGTCATGCAATTTTGTGCTTGAAGATCGCATTTGTATTGTTGTCGGATGTGTTTTTAATTTATCTTTCAACAATTACATGACCAGTTTGAAAACGTACTCTGACGCCAACACTCTGTCGATCTGCATTTAATATAAGATGTAGCGCTGTTGCAACTATTAATGTTAATGTCACTGTACCAATGTCCATTGTGTCTTTTATCGTTGCTCATTAATATACACTGGAATTCACAATGTCATTCTGCGATTGTACACCCATACAGACACTTAATCAAAGGTAAAACATACACAGAAAATGTAGACTTGACTAAATACATTGCATCTATGATATTTGCGATCACTTTCCTAACTTGGCTATCGGTCATGTTGTTGTTATCAGGAGATACACACCCAAACCCAGGCCCCATTGAACTACTTCCATCTGATACAAGCTCTGTCAGTAGTACTCAATCCACCTCATTTCATTGTAATTTCGAAGCTCTAGATTTTTTTAATAATTTGTCGTTAGTACACTACAACTTTCAGAGTATAAAGCACAAATTGGATATCATCCGAACTATATGGTTTTGATATACTTACTTTTACTGACACATGACTCGATGATTATGTTTCAACTGATGATATGGTGCTTCTTTCTTTTAACAAACCAGAAAGAAAAGATCGCATTGGAGACAACCACGAAGGGGTCATGTTGATCATTAAAGACACAATACACTACAAACGTAGACACGATCTTGGAATCAACCCACTTGAATGTATATGAGTCGATATATTACTCAATAACAAACGTGTACTATTAGGAGTATTCTACAGACCACCTAGCTCTAACTCTGTTTACACCATTATAATAGAAGATTCTATTTACCTTGCTGTCAATACTAGTATTAAGGATATTATAATCACTGGTGATTTAAACTATAATATACTAAGTTATACTTCATCTACAAAAATAAATAATATATGTCAACAGCTAGGTCTATACCAGACTTTTACCGAACCAACTCATTATACTGGGAACTTCAAATCTTTGTTTGATATTTTACTTTTAAGCAACAAAATCAATGTGATAACATGTGGGGTAGCAGAACCTTTTTTAAACCAAGATATTAGATTTCACTGTCCAATATTTGGTGTTTTTAAATTTAATAAATCGAAACAATTTACTTTTAAAAGACAATTCTGGAAATATGAACGTGGCGATTATGCTTCATTCAAGAATTAAATTAACGAAACAAACTGGAATGAAGTTATCAATGACGACATCAATGTGTATTCTAGCAACTTAATCTGAAAAATTAAAGGAATATATTCCAAATAAAACTGTTGTCATTAAACCACATGGGCCGAAATGGATTACTAGTGAAATAAAGCGCAGTATTAGGGTTAGAAAAACATTATACAAAAAAGCCAAAAGATTCAATACAATTTATAGCTGGAACAGGTTTAAAAAATATATAAATGACGTTGTCAAGCTTATACGCGAAACTAAAAAGTTATACTACGAAAATTAAGTATCTAAACTAAATTCACCGCCTCTTTTGCCAAAGGACTGGTGGAAAACATTAAAATCATTTATTAATTCAAATGATAAACCAGCTGTCCCACCTCTAAACGATAATGGAAACATTGCCCCTGACATCAATACCAAAGCAAACATATTAAATTTTTTTTTCCAGGAACAGACAATTCTTAATGATGACAATATTTTACCACCAATCATATTCACAAGTGATAACAATGATATCATATCAATTATTAGACTATCGCCTAACGATGTAAGTAGTATCTTAAAAACACTGCCAACAGGCAAAGCCTCAGGTCCCGATGATATCAACAGTTACGTCTTGCGTGAAATATCTAATGAATTATCGACGCCTTTATGTAACTTATTTAACGTTTGTCTGATCAAAAGTGTTTTCCAAAAAGTCTGGAAAGAAACATTTGTATGCTATGTTTATAAAAAGGGAGACCCTTCTTTGGTTAATAACTATAGACCTATATCACTGTTAAGCGTAATTGGCAAAGTGTTTGAAAGACTTATTTTTAAACACATGTATAATTTATTTCGTGATACCAATTTTATTTCGTCATTTCAATCTGGTTTTGTTCCTGGTGATTCAACAATTAACCAGTTAACTTATCTGTACAATATGTTCATTAAAGCTATTGATGACGGTAAAGAAGTTTGCGTTATATTTTTTGACATAAGCAAAGCCGTTGATAGAGTTTGGCACAAAGATCTAATAGCCAGGTGAAAAGCAGCAGGAATATCAAATCAGCTTATAAATTTTCTAAATGACTACCTACAAGATAGGCAACAATGTATTGTTTTGCCTGGTACCAAATCTGATTGGATATTAATCAAGGCCGGAGTGCCTCAGCGGTCCATTTTAGGTCCGCTTCTATTTTTAGTCTATAGTATATTGTTGCCATAGTATCTGATATCGCATCTAACATTCGTCTTTTTGCAGACGATATAAGCCTGTACTTTATAATCGATCACAATAACAATATAAACAATGCTGCACAAATTTTGAATTCCGATATCAACAAAATCACTGAATGGCCAAAATAATGGCTTGTATCTTTCAATCCATCGAAGACTGAATCGCTTCTTATATCTAGGAGACGTAATCAACCCGTCCATCCATTACTATATATGCATAACCAACAAATATCAGAAGTATAATCACACAAACACTTAGGTATACTTTTATCAAATAACTGTACCTTGCACTCTCGTATTAAATACATTATGGATAAGGCATGGTCAAGAATTAAAGTCATGAGACAACTGAAATATCAGCTAGACAGAAGATCCCTGGAGACAATATATACATCTTTTATCCGACCACTGTTATAATATGGTAACACAATCTGGGATAACTGCACTACATGTAATTGTGAAAAACACGAATTTGAAAAAATTCAACACGAAGCGGCAGGCATTGCAACTAGAACAACAAAACTTGTATCAATTAATAACTTAAACACAGAAATTGGGTGGGAAAGTCTAGAAACTCGAAGGACGAAACACAAATTAATAATTTTCTATAAAATGGTACACCATGTGACTCCTCCCTACTTATCTGCACTAGTACCATCCCAAATAGGTGAACATTCCCCGTATAATATCAGAAATAGTTATGACCTACAAATTCCAAGTTCGAGAACAGCGCTCTACTATAATTCTTTCATGCCATCTGTTGCCCGTGATTGGAACAATCTACCTATTGAAACACGACAAGCCGTTTCTACCAATGGCTTTAAGCACTAGCTAAATAAAAATCTTACCAAAACATCAAAACACTTTTACACAGGCACAAGAAAATGTCAGGTCTTGCATACTCGTCTTCTTACGAATTGTAGCACGCTGAAACAACACTTATTCCAAAAGAATATTGAAAATTCTCCACTATGTACATGTGGAGCAATTGAAAGTACAAATCATTACCTCCTCGTCTGTCCTATTTATCATATCGAACGCGCTACACTTCTCGCATCAATCTCTCATATATGCACTGTTACCCCAACACACTTCTCTTTGGAGAACCTCATCTCCCCCTCAATACTCACGTCGAAATTTTTAAAGCTCTCAACAAATATATATTCTCGAGTTAGAGTTTTAATAACGAAAACTAAAAACTAATCTAACACCGCTGTAAAGCTGTAGACTTGTAAATAATGACCTATAATAATAATAATAATAATAATAATAATAATAATAATAATAATAATAATAATAATAATAATAATAATAATAACAATAATTTATATGTTGCTTGTTTTACCCTTGGCTTGCTCGCCTTAGTCCTAAACTCGTCCGCTTTTTTTTCTGTTTATCTTTTTTTTTCAATTCTAATTTATATGACTAATTATAAAATTTTGTTTTCTTTCAAAACTTAACAAGGCATACAACTATCGATGTAAAAATCATATATCTTTTATAGAACTGTATTTTGTAAATATATCAAAACTAATGTAATGAATCTTCGCCACCTTAACCAATGTTTGTATAAGTTACTAAGGAGAGAAACTATATAAGAATTATTTTCTTTCGTTTCAATCCTTTTACAATATATGTTGTGGAATATGCTGTATATAATTTATGAATAAATATGTTTAAACCAAAAAAAAATTATTTTCATTAAATGAGTGATAGCGCGCAAGTTTCGAAAAGACGAGTTCAACAATATTTAAAAATATAAATAGATGTTGACTTGGATTCTGTCTATCGCGCTTATATAAAACATTTTGACCTTAATCTTTCGAAATAAGTTGCCTTTTAAATATTTTATTTTCCAAATCAAAATATGCTGAGATTATTTTATATATATTGGTTTGATTTTATATATAATACTCTGATTTGTATTGTTAATTTGAAATTTAGAAAATATTTAAAAAGACAAAATAATTGGTTATACATGTACAACCGACATTTCAATTTATAGATTTCAATTAATGTTCAAATGATAGTTGTTTTATTTTGATAATAAAAGCATCATGTACTGCTTTAAAATAAAGGCGTTAACAATTTCGCATAAAAATGCTTTATTTGTACAAGTATCAACTTAATTTTTAAAAAAAAACACAAAAAAAAAACTTATTCTTTAAGTATATCAATAGTATAAGTTATGCTATTAGAAAACTATGTGTACTCACAATGAAGAAAGAACGGTCCTAGACATAATAAAGTTAGTGTATATGTATTATGACTTTGTTATTCTTATCAGAAGTTATTGACTATTACAACAGCTGTATTAGTCGTGTGTCGAAAACTAGAGGTTAATTCAGTGTTGCTCAAATATAACATACTTCTTAAGTCGGTGATTTCGCGGCATGAAGAACGGTGCATATTTAATAAACTGTCATGTTATAAACAGACTTGATAAAACCGATGCTGTTATTTTCATTCATAGAAACTGTCCGTGTTTACAAGGAATCCTTTTGGCTGTCACAACAGCTGTCTTGCGTGATGTAGGTTCCGTGCCGCCCGTCAATAAGGGTTGCTATTATTTTTGATTACTTGGAAACGTGTGAGACAACCAGTATCGCTCGGCAATAGTATACCGCTCATGCCATCGATACTATGGCGTGAGGTGGGTTGCATGTTCCATTACCTCTTATGAACAGGCTCAGTAAAACCAAGGCTACTATTTTCACTTAATGGAGTTAAGTACTGAGTTTCAAGCGATATTTTAATTATATATTTATTAATGACTACATTTACACTAAAACTGAATTTTGCAAATGTTTTGTTTTACAGGCAAGGACAATGGTGCATGTTCACTTTACCATGTTGGCGTCCCGTTGATCGTGGCGGCGTTTATATCCAGTCTCTTTGGATTTTTTTAAAACCTTCACAAATGCAGCACTTAATTTGCTCTAAAGACAAAGTGATAATAAACAAAAAAATACTGTTTTATTTCAGTGCACATTTATTTCATCAGTTAAGCTTCCTCAAGGACAAGATCTGAATGAAAAGAGAACAGTACACGTGTCAATGATCGAAATGAAGATTAATTCATTCACTATTTTGTAAATATCATATGACGAGGGTGTTCTTTCCGAATGACGATTTCAAATATTTTGAATGAAGCACGTCCGCGTTACTGTTGTATGATATAAGGTGTTACAATCATATGGTTTAATAATACTAATTCTAGATTTATTTTTCAATAAAATCGAATACAAATTTACAATCTGTCTTTATCAATGTTTTCATACATCTTCAAAGTTTTGGACTTTGTTCAATATCTTACTATTGTTTTTAGGCAATAATAACACATTCCATCCCCGAAAATAACTGTCTTAAAGAGCTTTTGTCACGTTAACGCCCAAAAGATTTTAGCTCAGGGACAGAGATTTTAAATGTATTTCAGAAACATTTATTTTATGTCATCGCATAGGTAGAATATATGCAACAGAATTGTAATAAACACATAATACAATTTGCATATTAACACCGTATAACAACACTAACGGTTATTCGATTGGTGGTTTTCGTAAAGTTAACGTCTGTACAATGTCGAGTTACTTTCATCTTAAAGGATGTTGTGCCCAGTCTACAAACTGAAGTTCTTGTGCTTAAGCAATGTGTAAGAGCAAATGAATCTATTCGTTCAGATCAATTAAAGCTATAAGAAACATAGTGTTAATTATAAAAGATGACATAAATGTATTCTCAAATGCTGCATTCACTAGTGCTGCCCAGACTAACAAATGTATACTAGTAGTTGACTTTACTAGTGATGCCCAGACTAACAAATGTTTACTAGTAGATGACTTGACTTGTGCTGCCCAGACTAACAAATGTATACTAGTAGTTGACTTTACTAGTGATGCCCAGACTAACAAATGTATAGTTGACTTTAACAATGATAGTAGTTTAAATGTTGTTTGACATTGATAATAATACAAACTTGACATTGAGTCAAACTCTAAACAAAATAGCAAATTATTCAATATTGAATGACCTCCTTAATGACCCTCCCGAGTTGCCAGAGGTCAACGACAATTTCAGTAGTAAGCATATATGTTGACTGGTGTGAATCGGAGGTTAGAATTGTGTTGAGCCTCTAAGGTCACTCGAGGTCAGCGCCAATGTGATGGATATGTGACTCGCCGGAGACCAAATGTCATTGATGTAAAATATAGTTCTATCATGACGCACGTCCGATGAAGTTGTTTTACACTGAAATGTCGAGACAAACGCGGATAAAGAATAACTAAAACAAAACGCATTCTGACCGCGTGGGATTATTCGTATCTCCTCGTTTCCACGTAGTAAATTTCAAACGAACCAATCAGCATTTTATATCTTGTCATCCTGCGGTATTTTGTAACATAAAACAAAAAGAATCAATAGATAACGGTTGTAAAATTGACATAAGGTTTATCTATTGATAAATTTGGTAGAAATTGCAATAATGTTGGATATTGAGGAATGTCATATTAAAGGGGTTTATCCTAAATCAACGTGTCAGCCATTGAGGATATGATTTGTTTAATTGAAGCAAATGATTCTAGACTACTAATATTTGATTTTTATGGTATACCTGCACTGAAACTAGAGATACTAGATATATACACGGCAAAGGTGTTCAAAATATAATTAACATTCCAAACGGACAGGAAATGTCACAATACTGTCAAACCCGTCTTAAGCAGCCAGTCAAAGTAAGACGCAAAAGTGGCCCTTTAAGACAGGTTTTTGCTTAATACAGGTTAATTTGCTCTGAAAGCATGGAAATGAGGAAAGTAAACATGGTTGCTTCAGACAAGTGACTGCTTATTAGAGGTGACCGCTTACACAGGTTTGACTGCATTTACCACCTAAAACAAGGTATACCATATATATATAATTGTCTCTTGCAATTCTAATTGTTGAATGAACATGTACATTATGGTTTTATTATGTAGTTGTATATAGATGACACTATTATGAAAGAATGTATATTAAATCTTTACTCATTTAACTGAAATGTTCAAAGGCGGTAACTTCGTTTACACTTTTCTATATTTTGATCACGTTAATACAGGCTCCTCGGCTAACTGGTAGTAGCTGAACGATGCTTGATTGTGGAAAAGTACCATGATTTTATAAAGTTAAAATTTGTCTATTTATAGAACCTCATTTCTCCCTAATAGGGAGCAACGGTGCCGTTCTATAGAATAGATAATAACCGAAGTTTGGTGCATCCGTTAACCAGGTTTAAGCTCCGCAATGGCGGATTTGTGATATACTGTTTCGAGACGGTGATCCGTCATTTCTTCAGTATATCGGTATATATTCAAGTATTGTGCCTATAATTTGTTATATATATATTGTTTACCTAATTTATTGTGATGGATGTGTCCTTTCAATGCTACCAGTCTTCAGTTCGACATATGTTTTCGTATTTTAGTGACTAGTGTCAATAAATTTAAAATACATTTGAAAATCCAGACTTATGGTTAGACAACATCTCGTACGATGCAATTCAACTACCTATTTATTACTGTAGCCAATCAAAGTTGACACTCTGTGCAGTGTCGGCTACTTCTAACATATTCATAATAATGTTCTCTGTTCAAAGAGAATAAAACAAGTTAATAAGTTTGTTTTATATGTTTTGAACAAATATGTGGTATCTCTAACGGCATAAAGTAACGTCGCTCTGGGAAAAGCCCTTCAATGATCAAGTGTCGTTGTGATGTTTTTGTTTTACCTGAGAGCCATAGTAACGAGACACTTTATAAACCGAATTACCTGTGAGTGTCCCGCATTAGGTTCTCAGTTGTGAGTAACATCAAACGACGTATCACACTCCAAGGTAAGTTACATTTTATATGTTGCATTTGTTTCCTTATACGAGGGTTGAGCCAAATTAACGGGAAACTGGATATAACTTTTTTATTTAGCGGAATTATTATTTCAAATTGTATTTGAAACGAGTATTAAAATCAGTGATAATATTAGTTAAAATTAAATTGAAGGTTACTTAATTATGAAATAAGTTTTAATTTATTTGCTTTGCAACAATGTTCATTCAGCGATGAACGACTAGGCATATTATTATTTGTGGAGCGTGTAACCCAGTGATAGAGCATCGAACCCATAATTGGAGGGCCGTGGGTTTGGTCATCCGTCAGTGCTATGTGTGGTGTCCTTGAGCAAGACACTTTTTTCCACATATTCTTAGTACTGGTTTTATCGAGGAAGAATTCGAGCGTGATTTGCCTAAGTTTTAAGAACTTGTTTCACAACAGAAGTAGAATAAATAAGTTTAAGCTATATTGATATCGTACTTGATATTTACACTCGTTTTATGATATGACATCGAGGGAAGGAGCAAGGATGGCTTCATCTATAAAACGGTATTAATCTTTAAAAGAGTGTTTGCCATTCAACTATTTTGTCGTCATTTCTGTTATAAACATGCTGGGTATGACAGTTATTTGGACTGCTATTTCTATTGATGGATATATGTTTTAATTTGTTTTTACAAAATACTTAAAATCTTAAGTTATATTTAACACCATTCCTTTGACATAAAGGTGTGTTAAAATTTTGATGCACATAGATGATTATCGTCAATTAATAAAAAATTAAGATTTTGTACTCGAGCCCGTGCGGTCGCAGTTGTAGTTAAATGGTACTTAAATTACGTGCATGTCAGTATGATATGTCTTCAGATACTTTTAAACGTATATATTTTAAAATTATTTACAATAAAATCGATTCTGCTATTTTTTTTTATGTTTTCTAGTCTGTAGAACGGATTAGCTCTCCCGACTGTGTCCGTTCAATTGCATTGTTGGGAAAGCCGCAATTAAGCACGTTGATTGGACATTTGCTTCAACTGAAGGTTTGAATGGCGTTCAGTTGCAGTGAATTGTGGGACAAGCATAGAATTCCCTGCTTTGTTAATATACCTTATTCAGGAAATATCAGGTTCTATGATAGACTAGATGTGTGATGTGATTTTCAAAAGGACAACTTATGTTAAATATCATTAATAATTTTATAAAAAAAAATATTCGCTTTATCGGACGACGCAGAAACAAATGTCATTGTATAAGTTTTATGTTTGTTTTTGGTGTATAAAGACAACAGTGAAGTTTGTCTCTGTTTTGTTTTCGTTTAGTGTCATTGAACTATGCATTGCTTTAAATATAAAGTGTACTACATTCTACAGATTTGTCACATATATATCTGAAACTTTATATTTGAAAAATTAATAAAAAATATCATAAAACTGCTGATGATGTGGTTTAAAATCATACCTATACAAATTGAGAATGTCTTCGTTTTTATTTTCTATCATACATTTAAAAACTGATAAAATTGAAGAAAAATTGTCATACATGACCATACATTGTAAAAGAAGTATGCTTTTAACCCTTTTACCAGACTTATGCTTCACTTTAGAATAGAAAACAAAATTAAGAGTTTGCTTACCTCATTTCATTACGGTATTCATTTTTTATCTTCTAATATAATTCCATAAAAGATATTTCTTAAGTTTTTTTTATTATTTCTATTTATGTCAATTCATTTATTCAAATCAAACAAATTTTGTATTTTAAATTTTTAAAACTTTAAATAGATATAAATACATAATTGTTAAGGCCTTAATGACTCTTTCTAAAGTAAACTACCAAGAATAAGATTTTTTTTTATATAAAACATCAATATAACAAAAATATAAATATAAAACATAAATATGAAATATAAATATAACACACATATATATATATATATCAATATAATACATATTATAAAAATATAAATATAAAATATGAATATAAAAGCAAAAATATAAACTATAAATATGAAAACATAAATATAAATCATAATATAAATATATAAATATTAAAACAACATTATAAGATATAAAAACATAAATATAAAACATAATATAAAACAAAAATATATAACAAGCAAGAGACGTAGCATAAAAAGGAGTCTATAAGAACTAGGGTATGTGAAGTATACAACAAACCTTAGGTCCCTACCACCCGTACTACTGTCGCCGTCGTCATATATATATATACATTATATGCAGTATGCAGTAAGCACTACTTTCCCCGTCGTCATGTATAGATTAGACATTATATGCAGTAAGCACTACTTTCCCCGTCGTCATATATATATTAGACATTATATGCAGTAAGCACTACTTTCCCCGTCGTCATGTATAGATTAGACATTATATGCAGTAAGCACTACTTTCCCCGTCGTCATGTATAGATTAGACATTATATGCAGTAAGCACTACTTTCCCCGTCGTCATATATATATTAGACATTATATGCAGTAAGCACTACTTTCCCCGTCGTCGTGTATAGATTAGATATTATATGCAGTAAGCACTACTTTCCCCGTCGTCATATATATATATATATATATATATTAGACACAATATGCAGTAAGTACTACTTAAGAGTGTGAATTTAACGCAATTATGGAGTATTTTATAAAGATATGTTTTGTTAAAAGATTATGTGACCCTTAGTTCATATTTGGTCGAACGCCGGAAAATGAAACTTTTAAATAGAAATAAAAAACATTTCCAACTTCGGAAAATAAAACTTTTAAATAGTAAAATGTGACACATTGATGTAATTCGCGGTGATGTTCCTATCGATTCGTTTCACATGTCGTAAATTATCAAAAATCTATACACTTATACTTTGAAGTCTCGGCTTTTGGTTGAACTTTGGTTTCCCTTAAATAATAGTAAATACTAATTCAAGAGTTGTTTATAACAACATTTTTAAATTATTTTTTCATTTTTTGTGATAAGACTATAAATTGTATACAAATAAAACACACTGTTTGTTACCTTTATATCTAATCATCTCGACGTTGTTGAATTAAACGTGGAACTAGCTTCAATCACTTTACTACTATGTGACCAAATAAAATGATGGGGTGTTCACCCTAGTTTTTCATGAATTGGAATTTAAATTAAAATGAAACAGTTAAAAACACACGACGTTTACTTATGATTTCAGACGATGTCAAGAAAGCGCCATTTAACGTAAAATACTTTTAAATTGGTTCAATTTCAATTTAAAATAAAAAAAAATAAGTAGAAAACCGTAAATATAATATATTTGTATGTTTCTTTGTTTCAGATGAAGGTCACAATGTTATTGTTTGCAGTTATTGGCTGTTGGCTTCTTGTGTCCATGGAAGGTACGTTGTACAATGTGCCTCATATAAAAAAATTACATTTTATAAAACTCCTCCTGAACCAACCAGCATTTTTTGGTGAATTTTGTACCAAAAGAAAGGATTTGATTGTTACTTTGGGCGGTGAACTTTTATTTTTAAAATTTAAATGAAATGAAGATTTTTTTACGCTTACGGTTATTTAAGTGTGATCTTTTTCTTATTCTTAGTCCATTTTTAAAGTAAGAAATTCAACATCATGTAAAATATATATTTATATGAAATTTTCATCACAATGGTACCAACGTTATTAATTTCAGAGACAGATTCAAAGAGTTGCTATAGGGAAATACTAATTTGAAAGTTGCCACCCGAAATTTCAGCCGTGTATATCATATTGATATTAGCCTGCCAGTCTCTATCATTTAGTCACGGACCTTGTCTTTTGCATCCAAAAATATGTTGGGTGGTATAGTGATAAGGCATACGGGAGTAATGCATTTCAGGGAAATACAAAATCCCGCTCATCTGAAATATTTTCTTGTAAAACTGTTAATTGGTTTATAACACCATAATGAGTGTAGCCTGTAACAAATGCGCCAGCTGTTCAACTGTTTGTCACAAGATGGAGTACATAGTCCAGCGGTAGAGTCTCAGACCAGGTTAGAGGGGTCGTGGTTTCGATAATCCGCCATGTTGTTAGGCAGGACACTTTTTAAATATGTAATAGATGTGTTGTTGTTTCATTAAATCATTAAATCACTATAACTGAATCTCCACTTTCAAGTTTTGAGGTACACAAATACCCGCTTAGATTTTGCGACATGGGGGATTGTAAGTTATTTTCGTTAAATGTCTCTGTCTGTCTGTCTGTCTGTCTGTCTGTCTGTCTGTCTGGTCTGTCTGTCTGTCTGTCTGTCTGTCTGTCTGTCTGTCTGTCTGTCTGTCTGTCTGTCTGTCTGTCTGTCTGTCTGTCTGTCTGTCTGTCACTCTCTCTTTCTCTCTCTCTAAAATGTTCATTTAATAATATATATATATATACTGTAACAGTGTCACACATTTTTTACAGTGCAATCAACACCGGCAATTACTACCGGACCTGGCGGAAATAGCACAGGTACAGGCACTGGCGGCACAGGCACAGGTACTGGCACTGGAAGTTCAGGCACAGGTTCTGGTGGCACAGGCACAGGCACTAGTGGCACAGGCACTGGCACTGGCAGTTCAGGCACAGGTACTGGCGGCACAGGCACAGGCACAGGCACAAGCGGCACAGGCGCTGGCACTGGCGGTTCAGGCACAGGCACTAGCGGCAAAGGCACTGGCACTGGTGGCACAGGCACAGGCACTAGCGGCACAGGCACTGGCACTGGCGGTTCAGGCACAGGCACTGGCACTGGCAGCGGGACGCCAGATAATACTACAGCGCCAGGTACGTAACGTTTCACAAGATTCTGAAAAACACATCAGAAATTACTTAGTTTCTATGCATCGCATGTAAAAAGTGCAAGTTATTATTTACCCCAACATATTAATCAAATTATTAAAAGTTTCTGAAATTCTGACACTGCATTTTCTATTTAAAATACAATGACAACAGATTATTTTCCGAAGTTAACATGTCATGTTGACAATGATATGATAAGAACAACGTGAACAAAATCAGACATAAATCTTAATTCAGCCTGAAATATTTAGTAAGTGTGACGCACACGTACTTGGAAAAATACAAAAAATATGGTTATCAATACTCATTGTAGCGAACAATTGACCTGACCCGCGTGACGATGTTTGTCCAAGGAAAATACATTGCAGTCTTTACATAGATAACGTCAGATCTTTTAAAGAAAATTTCGCCGTAGTTGCAGTCAATATCGATCGCTAAATTGGATTTTCGACTTGTTTGATTGACCGTCGGCGAGCAATAAATAAAACGACGTCTTATCCTTTATCTAAGTAATTATTATTTCTGATTGTTATTGAATACTGCATGGAGCTCATTCGTTTTTGCCATTTACCTAAGACAATCTGACGATGTCTATGAAAACAGATTTATTTTCAAAAAATTAGTGATAGCGCGCCAGTTTCGAAAATACGAGTTCAACAATATTTAAAAGTAAAAATTGATCTTGACTTGGATTCTGTCTATCGCGCTTATAAAAAACATTTTGACCTTAATCTTTCGAAATAAGTTGCCTTTTAAATATTTTATTTTACAAATCAAAATATGCTGAGATTATTTGATATATATTGGTTTGATTTTATATATAATATTCTGATTTGTATTGTTAATTTGAAATTTAGAAAATATTTAAAGTTACACATTTTGACAAAATAATTGGTTATACATGAACAATCGACATATTAATTTATAGATTTCAGTTAATGTTCAAATGATAGTTGTATTATTTTGATAATAAAAGCATCATGTACTGCTTTAAAATAAAGGCGTTAAACATTCGCATAAATGAATGCTTTAAATAGTATAAATATCAACATATTTTTAAAAAAAACAAAAACAAAAAATATTCTTTTAGTATGTCATTAGTATAATTTAAGCTGTTTAGAAAACTATATGTACTTACAATAAAGAAAGAACGGTCCTAAATATAATTAAGTTAGTGTATATGTATTATGACTTATGTATTAAGTCAGTGTTGCTCGAATATAACATATCTCTTTAATCGGTGATTTTGGGGCGTGAGGAACGGTGCATATTTAATAACCTGTCATGTTATGAACAGACTTGATAAAACCGATGCTGTTATTTTCATTTCAAAGAAACGGTCCGTGTTTACAAGGAATCCTGTTTTCATATGCAATTGGCTATCACAACAGCTGTGTAGCGTGATGTAGGTTCCGTGCCGCCCGTCAATAAGGGTTGCTATTATTTTTGATTACTTTGAAACGTGTGAGACAGCCAGTATTGCTCGACATAAAATACCGCTCACGCAATTGATACTATGGCGTGAGGTTGGTTGCATGTTGCATTACCTCTTATGAACAGGCCCAGTAAAACCAAGGCTATTATTTTCACTTAATGGAGTTAAGTTCTGAGTTTCAAGCGATATTTTAATTATATATTTATTAATGACTAAATTTACACTAAAACTGAATTTAACAAATGTTTTGTTTTACAGGCAAGGACAATGGTGCATGTTCACATTACCATGTTGGCGTTCCGTTGATCGTGGCGGCGTTTATATCCAGTCTCTTTGGATTTTTGTAGAACATACAAAAAAGCAGCACTTAATTTACTCTAAAGACAAAGTGATACTTAACAAAAAACAGTTTTATTTCAGTGCATTTTTATTTGATCAGTTAAGCTTTTCAAGGACAAGGTCTGACTGTAAAGAGAATAGTACACGTTGAAACTGAAGATTAATTCATTCACTGTTTTGTCAATGTCATATGACGAGGGTTTCTCTCCGAATGACGATTTCAAATATTTGAATGAGGCACGTCCACGTCACTATTGTATGATATTAGGTGTTTCAATCATATCGTTTAATAAATGGTGTGTATGCATTTGTTAAAGTATCTTTTCATTGTAAATGTTTGAGCTGGATATTTATAAAAAAATATTTAATTAAATTAGAATGCTAATTTTAGATTTATTTTTCAATAAAATTGAATACAAATTTACAATCTGTCTTTATCAATGTGTTTATACCTCCTCAAAGTTTTGGACTTTGTTTAATATCTTTCTGTGGTTTTAAGGCAATAATTATACATTCCATCCCCGAAAATAACTGTCTTAAAGAGCTTTTGTCACGTAAATGCCAAAAACGTTTTATCCCAGGGACAGAGATTTTAAATGTATTTCAGAAACATTTATTTTATGTTTTTGCATAGGTAGAATATATGCAACAGAATTGTTTAATAAACCCATGATACAATTTGCATATAAACACCGTATAACCCCACTAACGGTTATTCAATTGGTGGTTTTCGTAAAGTTAACGTCTGTACAATGTCGAATTATTTCCATCTTAAAGGATGTTGTGCCCAGTCTACAAACTGAAGTTCTTGTGCTTAAGCAATGTATAAGGGGAAATGAATCTATTCGTTCAGATCAATTAAAACTATATGAAACACAGTGCCGATTATAAAAGTCGATATAAATGTATTCTCAAATGCTGCCATCACTAGCGCTGCCCAGACTAACAAATATATACTAGTAGTTGACTTTACTAGTGCTGCCCAGACTAACAAATGTATAGTTGACTTTAACAATGATAGTAATTTAAATGTTGTTTGACATTGATAATCATACAAACTTGACATTGAGTCAAACTCTACCCAAAATAGCAAATTATTCAATATTGATTGACGTCATTATTGACCCTCCTGACTCGCCATAGGTCAGAGATAATTTTAGTAGTAAGCATATAGCTGTTGACTCGTGTGAATCGGAGGTTACTTTCTCTGTTCAGTATTGTTTGAGACTCCAAGGTCACTCGAGGTCAGCGCCAGTGTAAGTCGTAAATATACGGAGCTGGACTCTGGTAGATAGGTTTGACAAATAGTCTTTTATAGACGCAAATGGTGTAACACGTGTGACGTAAATTTCAGTTGTATCATAAATAATAGTGGGACGTAAAAACATAATTCCCGTCAGAATTACGAATCTTGACCATAAGCAGACACACCGCTCTATAGGTGGTAAGTAAGAGTATTTATTAATTTGTGACTTTCCAGAAACCAAAAGTCACTTAAGTAAAAATATATTTCCATCATGACGCATGTCCGATGAAGTTGTTTTACAATGAAATGTCGAGACAACGCGGATAAAGAATATCTAAAACAAAACGCATTCTGACCGCGTGGGATTATTCGTAAATAACGTAGTAAACTTTAAAATAAACTGACTAGCATGTTTTATTTGTCATGCTACGTTTTTTTGTAAAATAAAACAAAAAGAATCAATAGACAGCGGTTGTAAAATAGACATAAGGTTTATCTAATGATAAATTTAGTAGAAATTGCAATAATGTTGGATATTAAAGAAGACATATTAAAGGGGTTTATCCTAAATTCACGTGTCATCCATAGAGAATATTTTTTTTAATTGAAGCAGATGTATCTAAACTACTAGTACTCGATTTTTATGGTCTTTACCTAAGGAATACCTGCACTGAAACTAGAGAGACTAGATATATAGACGGCAAAGGTGTTCAAAATATAATGAACATTCCAAATGGACAGGAAATGTCACAATACTGTCAAACCTGTCTTAAGCAGCCAGTTAAGGGAAGAGGCAAAAGTGGCCTTTAAGACAGGTTATTGCTTAGTACAGGTTAATTTGCTCTAAAAACATAGAAATGGGGAATAGTAAACGTGGCTGCTTAAGACAAGTGGCTGCTTAATAGAGGTGACCGCTTACACAGGTTTGACTGCATTTACTTCCCTAAACAAGGTATAATATATATATACTAGTCTTTTGCAATTCTAATTGTTGAATGAACATGTACTTTATGGTTTTATTATGTAGTTGTATATAGATGACACTATAATGAAAGAACATTTATTAAATCTTTACTCATTTAACTGAATGTTCAAAGGTGGTAACCTCGTTTACACTTTTTCGATATTTTGATCACGTTAATACAGGCTCCTCGACTAACTGATAGTAGCTGACCGATGCTTGATTGGGGAAAGTACCATGATATTATAAGGTTAAGATTTGTCTATTTATAGAACCTAACTTCTCCCCCAACAGGGGGCACCGGTGCCGTTCTATAGACTAGATAATAACCGAAGTTTGGTGCATCCGTTAACCAGGTTTAAGCTCCGCAATGGCGGATTTGCGATTAACTGTTTTGTGGCGGTGATCCGTCATTTCTTCGGTATATATTCAAGTATTGTGCCTATTTTGTGTTGTATATATATTGTTTACTTTATTTATTGTGATGGATGTGTCCTTTCAATGCTACCAGTCTTCAGTTGGACAGATGTTTTCGTATTCTAGTGACTAGTGTCAATAAATTTAAAATACGTTTGATAATCCAAACTCATGGTTGGAAAACATCTCGTACGATGCAATTCAACTACTTAGTTGTTACCGTAAACAATCAAAGTTGACACTCTGTTGAGTGTCGGCTAGTTAAACATATTCAATATGTTCTCTGTTCAAAGAGAATAAAACAAGTTAATAAGTTGTTTTTTTTTATATGTTTTGTACAAATGTGTGGTATCTTTAACCGCATAAAGTGACGTCACTGGGAAAAAAAACCTTCAATGATAAAGTGTCGTTGTGATGTTTTTGTTTTACCTGAGAGCCATAGTAACGAGACACTTTATAAACCGAATTACCTGTGAGTGTCCCGCATTAGGTTCTCAGTTGTGAGTAACAGCAAACGACGTATCACACTCCAAGGTAAGTTACATTTTATATGTTGCATTTGTTTCCTTATACGAGGGTTGAGCCAAATTAACGGGACACTGAATATAACTTTTTTATTAAGCGGAATTATATTTTCTAATTGTATTTGTATTTGAAACGAGTATTTAATCAGTGATAATATTAGGCATAGTAACATTGAAGGTTACTTAATCAAAAAATAAGGTTTAATTCAGCGATGTACAACTAGGTATTTTAATATTTTTGGAGCTTGTGATCCGGTGGTAGAGCATCGAACCAATGACTGGAGGACCGTGGGTTTGGTTATGTGTGGTGTCCTTGAGCATGACACTTTTTTCCACATATTCTTAGTACTGGTTTTATCGAGGAAGAATTCGAGCGTGATTTGCCTAAGTTGTAAGAACTTGTTTCACAACAGAAGTAGAATAAATAAGTTTAAGCTATATTGATATCGTACTTGATATTTACACTCGTTTTATGATATGACATCGAGGGAAGGAGCAAGGATGGCTTCATCTATAAAACGGTATTAATCTTTAAAAGAGTGTTTGCCATTCAACTATTTTGTCGTCATTTCTGTTATAAACATGCTGGGCTGACAGTTATTTGGAATGCTATTTCTATTGATGGACATATGTTTTAATTTGTTTTTACAAAATACTTAAAATCTTAAGTAATATTTAGCACCATTCCTTTGACATAAAGGTATGTTAAAATTTAGATGCACATAAATGATTATCGTCAATTAATAAATTAATTAATTTTGTACTAGAGCCCGTGCGGTCGCAGTTGTAGTTAAATGGTACTTTAATAACGTGCATGTCAGTATGATATGTCTTCAGATACTTTTAAACGTATATATTTTCAATTATTTACAATAAAATCGATTCTGCAATTTTTTTATGTCTTCAAGTTTGTAGAACGGACCCAGCTTACCCGACTTGCATTGTTGGGAAAGCCGCAATTAAGCACGTTGATTGCACATTTGCTTCAACTGAAGGTTTGAATGACGTCAAAGTTTAGTAAGCGTTCAGTTGCAGTGAATTGTGGGACAAGCATAGAATTCCCTGCTTTGTTAATATACCTTATTCAGGAAATATCAGGTTCTAGGATAGACTAGATGTGTGATGTGATTTTCAAAAGGACAACTTATGTTAAATATCATTAATAATTTTATAAAAAAAAATATTCGCTTTATCGGACGACGCAGAAACAAATGTCATTGTATAAGTTTTATGTTTGTTTTTGGTGTATAAAGACAACAGTGAAGTTTGTCTCTGTTTTGTTTTCGTTTAGTGTCATTAAACTATGCATTGCTTTAAATATAAAGTGTACTACATTCTACAGATTTGTCACATATATATCTGAAACTTTGTATTTGAAAAATTAATAAAAAATATCATAAAACTGCTGATGATGTGGTTTAAAATCATACCTATACAAATTGAGAATGTCTTCGTTTTTATTTTCTATCATACATTTAAAAATTGATAAAATTGAAGAAAAATTGTCATACATGACCATACATTGTAAAAGAAGTATGCTTTTAACCCTTTTACCAGACTTATGCCTCACTTTAGAATAGAAAACAAAATTTAGAGTTTGCTTACCTCATTTCATTACGGTATTCATTTTATATTAAGATTTGTTCTAGGATTTTTTAGAAATAGGTAAGCGGATAACTGGTCAAAATTATCGAATTCCATTTAATATCCATCAATGTTGTTCATTTTTAACTATCTTCTAATATAATTCCATAAAAGATATTTCTCAAGTTTTTTTTATTATTTCTATTTATCTCAATTCATTCAAATCAAACAAATTTTGTATTTTAAATTTTTAAAACTTTAAATAGATATAAATACATAATTGTTAAGGCCTTAATGACTCTTTTTAAAGTATACTACCAAGAATTAGAACTTTTTTTAAATAAAACATCAATATAACAAAAATATAAATATAAAACATAAATATGAAATATAAATATAACACACACACATATATATATATATATATATATATATATATATAAATATAAAATATGAATATAAAAGCAAAAATATAAAACATCAATATGAAAACATAAATATAAATCATAATATAAATATATAAATATTAAAACAACAATATAAGATATAAAAACATAAATATGAAACATAATATAAAACAAAAATAAATAACAAGCAAGAGACGTAGCATAAAAAGGAGTCTATAAGAACGAGGGTATGTGAAGTATACAACACACCTTAGGTCCCTACCACCCGTACTACTGTCCCCGTCGTCATATATATATTATACATTATATGCAGTATGCAGTAAACACTACTTTCCCCGTCGTCATGTATAGATTTGACATTATATGCAGTAAGCACTACTTTCCCCGTCGTCATATATAGTTTCATATATATATATATATATATATATATATATATATATATATATATATATATATATATATACAGAGAGAGAGAGAGAGAGAGAGAGAGAGAGAAATTAGACATTATATGCAGTAAGCACTACTTTCCCCGTCGTCATATATATATATATATTAGACATAATATGCAGTAAGCACTACTTTCCCCGTCGTCATGTATATATATATATATATATAGAGAGAGAGAGAGAGAGAGAGAGAGAGAGAGAGAGAGAGAGAAAGAGAGATATATATATATATATATATATATATATAGAGAGAGAGAGAGAGAGAGAGAGAGAGAGAGAGAGAGAGAGAGAGAGAGAGATTAGACATTATATGCAGTAAGCACTACTTTACCGTCGTCATATATATATTAGACATTATATGCAGTAAATACTACTTTCCCCGTCGTCATGTATATATTATACATTATATTCAGTAAGCACTACTTTCCCCGTCGTCATGTATAGATTTGACATTATATGCAGTTAGCACTACTTTCCCCGTCGTCATATATATATTAGGCATCATATGCAGTAAGCACTACTTTACCCGTCGTCATGTATATATTATACATTATATTCAGTAAGCACTACTTTCCCCGTCGTCATGTATAGATTTGACATTATATGCAGTAAGCACTACTTTCCCCGTTGTCATATATATATTAGACATTATATGCAGTAAGCACTACTTTCCCCGTCGTCATGTATAGATTTGACATTATATGCAGTAAGCACTACTTTCCCCGTCGTCATATATATATTTGACATTATATGCAGTAAGCACTACTTTACCCGTCGTCATGTATAGATTTGACATTATATGCAGTAAGCTCTACTTTCCCCGTCGTCATATATATATTAGGCATCATATGCAGTAAGCACTACTTTACCCGTCGTCATGTATATATTATACATTATATTCAGTAAGCACTACTTTCCCCGTCGTCATGTATAGATTTGACATTATATGCAGTAAGCACTACTTTCCCCGTTGTCATATATATATTAGACATTATATGCAGTAAGCACTACTTTCCCCGTCGTCATGTATAGATTAGACATTATATTCAGTAAGCACTACTTTCCCCGTCGTTATATATATATTTGACATTATATGCAGTAAGCACTACTTTACCCGTCGTCATGTATATATTATACATTATATGCAGTAAGCACTACTTTCCCCGTCGTCATGTATAGATTTGACATTATATGCAGTAAGCACTACTTTCCCCGTTGTCATATATATATTAGACATTATATGCAGAAAGCACTACTTTCCCCGTCGTCATATATATATATATATATATATATATATATATATATATATATATATATATATATATATATATTAGACACAATATGCAGTAAGTACTACTTGAGAGTGTGAATTGAATGCAATTATGGAGTATTTTATAAAGATATGTTTTGTTAAAAGATTATCTGACCCTTAGTTCATATTTGGTCGAACGCCGGAAAATGAAACTTTTAAATAGAAATAAAAAACATTTCCAACTTCGGAAAATAAAACTTTTAAATAGAAATAGAAAATGCTTCCAACTCCGGAAAATAAAACTTTTAAATAATAAAATGGGACACATTGATGAATTCGCGGTGATGTTCCTATCGATTCGTTTTACATGTCGTAAATTATCAAAAATCTATACACTTATACTTTGAAGTCTCGGCTTTTGGTTGAACTTTGGTTTCCCTTAAATAATAGTAAATACTAATTCAAGAGTTGTTTATAACAACATTTTTAAATTATTTTTTCATTTTTTGTGATAAGACTATAAATTGTATACAAATAAAACACACTGTTCGTTACCTTTATATCTAATCATTCCGACGTTGTTGAATTAAACGTGGAACTAGCTTCAATCATTTTACTACTATGTGACCAAATAAAATGATGGGGTGTTCACCTTAGTTTTCCATGAATTGGAATTTAAATTAAAATGAAACAGTTAAAAACACACGACGTTTACTTATGATTTCAGACGATGTCAAGAAAGCGCCATTTAACGTAAAATACATTTAAAATGGTTCAATTTCAATTTAAAATAAAAAAATAAGTAGAATACCGTAGATATTATATATTTGTATGTTTCTTTGTTTCAGATGAAGGTCACAATGTTATTGTTTGCAGTTATTGGCTGTTGGCTTCTTGTGTCCACGGAAGGTACGTTGTACAATGTGTCTCATATAAAAATATATACATTTTTTTAAACTCCTCCTGAACCAACCAGCATTTTTTTGTGAATTTAGTACCAAACAAAGGATTTGATTGTTACTTTGGGCAGTGAACTTTTATTTTTAAAATTTAAATGAAATGAAGATTTTTTTACGCTTAAGGTTATTTAAGTGTGATCTTGTTCTTATTCTTAGTCCATTTTTAAAGTAAGAAATTCAAAATCTTGTAAAATATATTTATATGAAATTTTCACCCCAATGGTACCAACATTATTAATTTCAGACACAGATTCAAAGAGTTGCTATAGGGAAATACTGATTTGAAAGTTGCCACCCGAAATTTCAGCCGTGTATATCATATTGATATTAGCCTGCCAGTCTCTATCATAAAGTCACAGACCTTGTCTTTTGCATCCAAAAATAAGTTGGGTGGTATAGTGATAAGGCATACGGGAGTAATGCTTTTCAGGGAAATACAAAATCCCGCTCATCTGAAATATTTTCTTGTAAAACTGTTAATTGGTTTATAACACCATAATGAGCGTAGCCTGTAACAAATGCGCCAGCTGTTCCACTGTTCGTCACAAGATGGAGTACATAGTCCAGCGGTAGAGTCTCAGACCAGGATAGGGGGTCGTGGGTTCGATAATCCGCCATGGCCATGTATGGTGTCTTTAAGCAGGACACTTTTTAAATATGTAACTGATGTGTTGTTTCATTTAATCATCAAATACAATATAACTGAATCACCACTTTCAAGTTTTGAGGTACACAAATACCCGCTTAGATTTTACGACATGGGGGATTGTAAGTTATTTTCGCTAAGTGCCTGCCTGCCTGCCTGCCTGCCTGCCTGCCTGCCTGTCTGTCTGTCTGTCTGTCTGTCTGTCTGTCTGTCTGTCTGTCTGTCTGTTTGTGTCACTCTTTCTTTCTTTCTTTCTCTCAAATATGTTCATTTAATAATATATATATATATATATATATACTAAGACATACTAGCATTTACGGGGTATTGGTCTATCTTAGACCCTTCTTGTGGGGTTCTTATGGATTGTGAGGTCTATATAGGACCTCGCAAAATAAAGCCCCTTAAAATTAATCATTTATCTTACTAGAGGTGAAATATGTGTAAAGTGCGCAATTAGGTTTTATATTAAAATTGAAATTGAGTTGTCTCCCTTACACCATTGCCGCAATCGCCTATGCTCGACAGGCCAAGAATGCCATAAACTCGGAGATGTTCCGCATGAATATCAATGTATACGGAATATCTCGGTATTTTTCATTTCCCGCTAACTATTTGTCATTTTGGTCAAGTTTATCATCAAAGGCTTTATTTGGTACATTCAAATCTGGAAAAAGATATAAAAGACACATTATAGTTGTCTTTAAACTTTTGTAGTAATATTACAAAAAAACTTTGGCGTATGAGCTTTTGGGATTCAAATGTTAATTCTGCATTAGATTAATTATAAATTTATTCAACGTCGAAAGCTTTTAACAAAAGAGGCATTTGATTTGTTATAAACCTATGGACACCTCATTAATGTTTGTGATTAATGGGGTAATATGAGTATTGGCAGATTGTAAAATTCCATTGTGTATAGACCATAATAATGCTCCTCTGCCTATCGTCATTATTTATTGAAACCTGATTCATTTTTTATACTATTATTATGATTCTTTAAAAAGGAATAGTTCTGGTTACAGAAATAGCAAGATAGGGTAAATAATATTGTAATGTGAACATTAATATGTATTAAAATGGCATAAAACATATTTAATGGCTGCCTGTTATATCTAGTTACTGCAATCATAAATAACTTAACAAAAACGTTATCACATACCAGCTTGTTGGGTAATGGTACACTGTAATACTTCCTGCAACAAAAATGATAACAATTTATGATTACAAGTTCAATGACAGTGCGATTTAATGTGTAAAGTCCTTAAAAACTTTTTATAATCCACACTTTCTGTTTATTTGCTGTTTATCTCTGTCAAATATTGGCCCATTTAATTGCTCATCCCATGAACCATTAATTGTTTGCTCTTTAGATTAGTTCCATGGCGGATTCGATATATCAGCGAAATATCTCGCAAACCGATCAGGGCTGAATGTGGTCTGTCATTTCTCTTGAATTTATTTAAAGATTTCAAAAACTTACAAAGCAATTGTTTACATTAATTTGATAACTTTGTCTTTTCTTTGTTATAAAAAAGACATTTCGCACTTCGTTTGGCTTTAACAAAATAAGTTCTATACTTTAAATTGTAAGTTTTTTCGATAGAGTTATCAGACTTCAATTCGCGATTAAATGTTAGAAATAATATTTTAGCCTCACGAGACGAATTACCAAACGATTGTACTTTACGCTTCTTAATCTTGGGTTGGGTACTAAATGTCCACCCAAAACACGGGAATGAAATATTATGAACAACATCTGAAATTTTATTGATACACTGGCTAATGTCAACCTCTGCATGTATAATATAATATTTCCCTCAGATTCCCTCATATTAATAATAGAGTTGGCTTTTTCTTACCTACCTTAGAGATCGCTAATAGCTCTTCTACCCCGCAGAAATTATTACGGACTGAATGAATATTGGCCATGTTTATCAAAGATTGAACACTTAATATAGTCAGTTAATAAAGAATGCAACTTTAATACTGCAATCCTGGCAATATTGTAGAAATATGGTTTACTTTACATACTGTATTATACCCAAGTGTTGAACATTTGTTTATAATTATATAATAGCTAAATGTGTATTCTACTTCCTTGGCAAAATGAAGATATTTTACCTATTAATTTTGTGAAAATAGAAATAAGTAATACATCTGAAATGCAATTTTATACCTTACTTTCGTAGCTAAACCTGGATAAACTAATATTTAAGAAAATTATATTATATGCTACAACCCTGGCAATAATAAAAAAATATCTTATACACTTATGTTTACAAGTATGATGGTTCATTCACTTGTCAATCCGGGATAACCAGGCCACATGGTTCTAAACACTGGCTGATGAATAATAACTTTAGACAACCTGGCTCTAAATTCCGGTAAACAAACGTCGGCCACTTGGCTCTGACGTTATATAAATACAACTGACTCAAACTGAAAAACAACAATAACACAAAACACAATTCAATGTTGGTTTTTATCTTGGTTTATACAACTGAAAGGATTTCATATCTGCTATCTATGTTGAAACCCGTTGTTCATGGGAGAAAACTTTGGGGCGTTTTGTAGCGTATACTTTTACTCTTTTATTGTCCGACGTTGTCCAACAATATACATAAGAGTAAAACTAATAGTATGCAACCGGTAAACCTTGGTTTGCGACAGCTGTAGTGTGTTTGTCAAGTTGAAATCGGACCCTGGTCTTGGTATGTTACAAGATGGCGAAATATTTCCAACTTTTCTGTAAAATACCCCGCTTTCTAAATTATCCATGTCGCCAATATATTGAGTTCCACATAAACTAAAGGTTAACTAATCAAGTTGTCCACAATATCTGGCGCCCTGGCCTTGGCTAAGCTAGGATGTTTAAATCGATGTATCACTTTCAAAAGAGCATCTGCCATTGCTGAGTCAACCATGCTGTTGTTGTTGTAGTAAAGCATTATGGGAGCTTGTAACTAGGTTACTAGATACATAACATCTAAAGAATTCATTGCTGATAAAGTTTTATCGCTAAAATAAATACTTTATAATGTATGCAATATTAATACAAAGGTATGAAGTTGTAGTTTAATATTTGTTCTTTTAATTTATTGCAATACTTTAATACATTTATAGCGGTTAATCACTGTTTTAATGGCGATGGTACTGTGCATTTTTGAATAGTAGAATTTATTGCAAGTTCCCAGCATTTGCTGGAAGACGTTCCCGCAGTTTTTTATGCAGGATTTCCCACATATTTAATTCGGTACGACGTTCACGGAGTCATTTTCCGGGAGTCCTTACTAAACTGTTGTGGGATTCCAGCACTTTTATTGGCCCCGTATTGCCAAAAAGATATATATTTAAAAATGCAAAAACGGGATTTCCTAAGGAAAGTATTGCTGTGTTGATTTCTTACAATAACTGATTCACTGTTACAACACACGTTGACTTGAATGGATGTAAATCACGGAATTAAGATACGCTATTGTATCTGTTTCTCCGTGGTTTGCTGTAAGAAAAATCACAGGGAACTCCACCAGTTGTGAAATGTCTGCATTCATGTTCCAGTTAAGTCATCAAGATATTATACTAAATGTGTTTTATATATTTTAGTAAGATCAATGAATTCTTTCCAGTTTTAGGGCAAAATGACCATATTTGATGGAAAAGCTGAAGATACTATTTTGACAATAAACATATCTACAAGATTTCAACGGTTTTGAATACCTTTTGGTCTACTTTTGCCTTGGACAAGTTCTTAGCTATCACTTGACTGTTAATTACTATTAACTCTAGAATATGACCGAAATCATGTGTTTAGGAAGGTCATAAGCCGTACCAGATATTTAGATCTGAGCAAGAAGAACAGAAAACAGTTCATGTTGCAAGAACTGTGGTAAATCAATATTTCTTCGATATTCACTATGCTTTGCTTTCATGCATGTACATAATATTCTTGACCAATTACAATCATTACACACTGCTTGTTTAGTATTTGAGTTCTATTTTGATTGATATACTATAAAGTTACCTTTCAAACTCTACGTAAACATAAAAGTGTCCTACGACACTCTCATATTTGCTAAATACAATGATCATCAATGTGTATATTACGTGCGGTAACAGATTGCAAGCTATAGGTACCCTTTCTTTTCTCTCTCAGAACATATCATTGTATTTAAACCAGACAATAAATGAAGGCATTCGATATAGTCTTTCTTTAAAATGATAACAGCCGATATTCTGAAACATGCACTAGTAGTTGCTATAATAATTCCAACAATTCCTATTGGCATTTGAATAGGACTTCAATAATTAGTTTAGCTATCCTTATATAAATTTAAATGATTTAGATATCAGATCATATCAGCTACATTTCTGTTCAAACTAAACTTTGGCTCAGATTTAAAACCGTCAGATTCGGCAAACAAAACTGATTTTCCAAGAGTTATTATTTAACATATATAGGAATTTAATCATTGTATTTATTTCCTTAGTCTTGCAGTACAACTGTTACAGTTTTTAACTTAAATATATTTAAACATTTATATATTACCCTCTTTAAAGTGTCTTTTATAAGTACTGCTGCGCTGAGAAATGACAAAACGCCTATTATTCATTTGTCTGGAAATGCTCCAGATATAATAATAATTAAATATAACTGCTTACTGGTGAAGAAGATGTTCAGTGTGAAAGTTTATTTTTTTTAATTTAATTATTCTATACTAAAAAGTTGCCCAGCTTTATATTTCATATTATTGCATTCTGCATCATGTAATTTAGTGCATGGACCATACAATACAAGAGTCTGCAGTGAGGTAACCAGTTCTACTAGACTAAGTGACTTTTGCCGTTTAGCCTGACGGAAATTTATGCCTAATTCAATATATTTTTGTATTATTTTCAATACCAATAATTTTAGAGCTACCAAGTCCGGTGTGACTTTAATATAATTTTCTTTTCTTTAGTGCTGTATTTTCTGTTGCTGGTAACACATAGTGTTTATCATCATTTCAGTTTAATGATTGATTTGACACACCCATTTTCAATTTGATATTATTTGTTAGGGTTTAAGAAATGAAAGGTTTCGTGATAATGGTGTAGGGGTTGTAAGTCTTATTTGGGAACCTGATTTCGCAATTTAATTTATGCTTATGATATATTGATTAATAATTATATTTTGCAATCTCAATACAAATCAAATTCAATGTTAAATATGAGAGGTCCCATTAAATTTCCAAATCATCAGGTAGTGTTTTATTCTACGTATCGTATTGCTACAACCTTATTATACAAATATTTCGAGGACCAGCGCGTTCAATGTGCTAGGACCTTAGTGGTGAAGCTTAACAGTTATTGTGATACACTGCTGTAATGCCATTGGACAGATCTTATGCCACATTTATTGTCTTAATATCCCTACATGTGAAGAAGCATAACCTCTAAAAAGTTGATACATACAGCACATCTATTAAATTACATGCAGCTGCATTTTGTACAAAATACCGAAAACAGGCATGTAAGACCAAGTTCATTCCAAAACGTATATATTAAAATACTCATAAATAAGAAAATATACAGTAGATCTTTGTGTGTATGATGACATGATGCAAACATTTTACCTTATTTTGATCAATATCCTATAATAAACCTAAAAATCTAATAAAAGAATACGACATAGTTTTAACAACTCCCTCTTCAATATTTGATTCAATGAACTTAATGGATGATACACATCATTTCATACACATTCAAAGATATATTTAAAATGAATCAATTCTATTGGTAAAATATATAACAAATATCTTAAATATAAATATTGTTATTTTATATATATATATATCAGTTCCAGCTTAAAATTTTGCGCATGATACCATTTTGTGACCTTTGGCCTTTTAAGTCTGTGGAACTAAATGTATACCTGGTATTTGCATCAAAACATAAGAAAATGTTGTGCTTAAGTTTGTATAATGACATTATACACGTGTTACAAAAACCCTTATGAGTTACCTTGTATAAGGCTAAAACAATTTAATATATGTCATATTTTGAGCAAATTCTTCAATATTTCAGTTGTTGACCTTTGACCCAATGCCCTCATTGAATGATACTTGTTATTATTTTATGCTCTTGTCATTGGTAATTTGCGATAAACCAGTAGCGATGGTCAAAACAGTCAACAGATGTCTTAAATATGAATGCTTCTGTTATTATCTCGTCCAGTTAACACTTATGCTTGTGGTGGCCTTTGACCTTATAACTCAGTCAAAAGGTAAAATATTTTTTGGTAACCGATTGTTTCTAATGTAGGTTATAGCAGTTAACTTATTTAGCCCGGTTGCCGTTCATAAACACGCCGTACCTCTTACATCGATTTCAAGCACATATATGAGAAATTTCACCAGACTATGTGCGTCCTTTTAGTCTGAGCTGTTAATCTGTTCTTGCGAGTTCTGCACATAAACGGGTTGGTTCTCTGGTGATTTAATTGATTACTACCGTATGGGATTTACTGATTTTACCACAGGGCATTAGCCTGAGGGCAATTATGAATTCCTAGCCGATTATCATCTCCTGGCCAGGTTCTATCGTGTCTGTAATACACATGTTCGGTTGCACTACTCAAGGGGAGTAATTACAACTGACGGTCGTATACTATGGCTAAATAGTTCAAATAAATGAAATAAAATTTAATTCAAACTCGAGAATTGTAAGAAACTCGGGAATTCGAACGACAAAATCGAGATACGAGGGGTCTTCAATCATTGATTTCTTTTCACATATACCGATTCTCGATTTAAGTATCTTAAATATATATATATAAATCACGTCAAGCTCTTTAGATAACTTATGAAACCGAACAAACCAAACGAAACGGAAATGACGTCCGACGTTTGCCCTCTCGTGAAATTTGACGCCAAAAGAATCGGGCCGATTATGACCTACGCGTGAAGTCAATAACCTGCTTTAAACATGTTCATTTTTGTTACTAAATAAAGTAATATGTGTATTATGATAATACAATTCCTTTATCAATGTGAGCTGCACTGGTCTCTGTTTAAACGTATTAACTGTTTATAGCAATTCATAATATTACACAAATAGCATAACTGCATGTACATACATAACAAAAGTCACCGAATTAATCGAATATATTTCGTAAATATAAAGTTTTACGATGTGTGTTATGTATGCTATCCAATTTTTCCAAATCTTTGATAACATTATGGATTCGATTGAAACTATATTACAACTCAAAATATGAATCCAAAAGAGACTGGGCTAATCGATAAGCACATTTAACTTTCACAAAGAATAAAAACAGTAAAATGACAGCGTGTCTGACTATCAATCCAGGGGTTGCGAGTTCGAATCCCCGCCCAGCCAGAGTCTCCTTGGCGATATACTACGACCTTGTGCCTCATTTTATCATTTGTCTCTCACCATTGATACAATTAGGATTGTTATCAGTTACTTGCGGAGAGGGGTGTGCTCGAGTACTCGTTAACATTTCAGGATCCAAGAAAAGAGTGGATCAGATTACCTGATCGTCTATTTACCCTGGATGGCAGAACATGACGCTAAACATTCAATCAATCAATCAATGATTCTGAGGTTTTCCTCAACATGAACAAGTTGATGCTAGTATGCCATATAAAAAATATGCGTTGAACGGATTGTGCAAGTGTACGTTTCGTTTGTAACTTTATCTGAATACATTATGAACAAAAAAGGTGTAAAATGGTACATGGAGGTGAACCCGGCTAAGCATTGTTAATTTGAATGTAGATTCGTTATAAAAATGAAAGTTTTCGTTTTGGTGAAATGATAAAAAGTTCCCCTTTAATTTCTGAGTAGTGATTGTTTGTAAAAAATATTTCTTAAGACTTTCGGTATGTTCTTGCACTAAAAATACACTAAAATAAATCAACCTTCATTTTTTTCCAATTTTCATTCTGTTATTCTGCTGCTCTGCTGTTTTTTCCTATATTCCTGTTATGCTTAAGACACTGTCAACAAAAGGTATAAACTGGTGCAGAGAGGCGAATCCGGATCGTCATCTGTTAATTTGAACGTGAATTAGGTAAACAATTGAGAATTTTCATTTCGGTAAAGTTCGCCTTTAACTTCCGGGTAAAGATTGTTTGTAAACAATACATTTATTTCGTCTTCCTGTATGTTCATGCATGTAACTTGACGAATCATAAAAGGCAACATTCATTTATTTCACAGTTCTCAGTCTCTCGTGGAATGAGCACTCTGGAATAATGAAAAAGACGCATGATCATTAAGCTGGAACACGTTATGTACGTGTGCTCATTTAGCTAAAGCCATTATGAACAAAAATGGTGCAGTACATGGAGATGAACTCTGATAATCATTGTTAGTTTAAACGTCGATTCTATGAAATAATAAGAGTATTTTCCTTTGGATCAAATGCGAAAGGTCCCTTTAACTCTCCGGTAACAATTGTTTGTAAAAAAAAGACTTCCCGTGTGTTCATTCATGTAACTGTATTAAAATAAATGATAAAAAAAACAAACTTTTTTTCCATTCTGCTATTCTGTTGTTCTGTTGTAAAAATGAAGAAAAAAAACGTTTTTGATAAATTGCTATTCTGCTGAAGACATATCAGAAATGTTAAAAATGGTGGAGAGGTGAACCCGGAACATCATTGTTTAATCCAAATTCGGTAAAAAACTGAGAATTTTCATTTTGGTGAAATGAAGAAAAGTTCATCTTTAACTTTCGGGTTGTGATTGTTTGTAAAAAAAAGTTTCTTAAGCCATCCTATAAGTTCATGCACGTAACTACGCTGAAATAAATGATAAAAAAAACTTTTTTTTCAAATTTTGAGTTATTGCTATTCTGTTGTTCTGCTAAAAATGTTTTGCTAAATTATTGTTCTGCTGAAAACGCTATAAGCAAAACGGTGCAGTGACGGGAATCCGGATCATCATTGTTAGTTTTAACGTAAATTCGGTAAAACTTTTTTTTCAAATTTTGAATTGTTGCTTTTCTGTTGTTCTGCTAAAAATGTTTTGCTAAATTATTGTTCTGCTGAAAACGCTATAAGCAAAACGGTGCAGTGACGGGAATCCGGATCATCATTGTTAGTTTTAACGTAAATTCGGTAAAATTTTCTTTTTCTTTTGGTGAAATGAAGAAAAGTTCATCTTTAACTTTCGGGTTGTGATTGCTTGTAAAAAAAACCCGTTTCTTAGGCATTCCTGTACGTTCATGTATGTAGCTGTACTATTAGAAATTATCAAAAAAACATGTTTTCCAATTTTCATTCTGCTACCCTGCTTTCTGCTCGCATGAATGACAATTGTTCATTCTGCTATTCTGCTGTTCTACTGGAAAAAGTATTCTTTTATAAATTGCTATTCCGCTGAAGACTATGTAGGCAAAAATGTGCAGCGAGGAAAATCCGGTTCATCATTTGTTAGTTTAAACGTAAATACGGTAAAAAAAAGAGAAGAATTTTAATGTTGGTGTAATGAGAAAAAGTTCCCTTTAAACGTTCGCGTTGTGATTGTTTGTAAAAAAAACGCGTTTCTTAAGCCTTTCTGTACGTTCATGCATGTAACTGTGCTAAAGTAAATGATAAAAACTAACTTCATTTTTTTCCAATTTTCATTCTGCTACTCTACCGAGCCATGGAGATCTTTCCAACTGATTAATCATAAATATATTTTGTATTAGGTCTGTTAAACAATCGATAATCAACGCAGGCACATACAATTTTAAAATATTTAATTAAATTATGTTTAAAAACACCATTTTAAAACCCAAAATCACGATTTAGATATGAAGGGCTATCGTAAATATGTTCAACAAATGCGTTTCTGTAGGAAATTCATCTGTTGTGTCAATGATGATTATGTTGCAACAGAGGTGCATTTATTATCCAACGATGCATAAAAAAATTTAAACTCGATCAAATGATACCAAGTTACATTCATTGGAAAGGCGGTCAGACAATTCTCCTATTTTACTATAGTTATTGAAGTGTTTGAAATATTATAACTTAGTATATTATAATCAATAACAATCAGTTTTCAAACATGTAAAATTCAAACATTATAAATGTGTGTAAATTGCGGATGGGTAGAGGTATATCGCAAAATATTATACTTTGGATTTTGCTTAGCAAAAGAATAACGCGATGTATAACGCTTAAATATATAACGCTTAAAAGCGATTAATAAAATAAGCAGAAGAAGAAGCAAACACAGATGAAAAAGATTCAGCAAATTAAAGTTTAGTGTTGCTATAAAAATGGAATGTTCGCACAGAATTGTTATCCATACAGTTGATTATCATAAAAAAAACAACACATAAAATGTAATAAATAAGAAAGAAAAAAAAGATGCACTGATAAACTACCAGACAAACCATGCTAAAATTAAGTTGTCAACAAAAACATAAATATGTAAGAAAGTAAACATAATAAAAACAATTTATAACGCAATTACTTAATGTCCCATGTCGTGACCGGTTAGTTCAGTCGATGCCGTGAAAAAGGACGTTGATTATTCATAAACAAACACACTTTAATGTTTTTCACAGTAACATACAAATTATTCGAATACCGAATTATCCTGAAGTGAACAAAGTATGTAATCCGATTCTGCAAGTTATTTGCATTTTACTTTAAGTGTTTATGCATAATTTACAAAACGCAGGGACTTTACCTTTTCCTATATATTATGTCGCATTTGTATCCGGGAACTCTGGTTACTGTCTCGTTAAAATAAAATAGTAATTTGACAGTATTTGACAGTGTTTATGCGGTCTTTATCTATAATCTAAATTTAAAATTATTTATTCTAATCATATGCAAGCAAGATATACCAACTACAATATATGCGTCTTATTTATTTTTGTTGTTAATTTAGTTAATACTAAATCATTTTAACTCTCATGCGCATAAAGCTCAGAACTTATACGAATAACTTTCGAGTCCGCTTTCTAGCTAGAACCAGTATAAAGTGTTGTATAATAAGAGGCATCGGGTCGAGCTGGGTACCGAACCGGCAACCTCTGGCGTGAATGGCCATAACACTACCGCCACAAATTATTAAATTAACATCAATTGCTGCTTAAATGATACAACTCTACTTTTCTAGCTTGCAATATTGGACTAGTTTGCTCATAAGTACTAAAGATTAGATGGAGAAACGCAAAATGTACAATAGTATTAGGTGTTCTGTGGCGGCAGTGAATAGTCGGTGCTGGGGTCTTCAGGCATATGGTATAATAACACTCATGGACAGTCTCAACCAACCCTCGGGTCGTCTGTGTTGTTTTATTGGTTGCATTTGGTGTATAATTTCCCTTTTATCCGATAGTATCCACTATTGCAAAAGCAGTCGGCAGGTAAGGCAGGTGTTGTGATTTACTAGTAAGACGATATTCGTGTTACATTTGTTGCTACCACTCCTTTTCGCTTAATTCTAAAGATTATTTTAACTTTTATTAACCTGCCAAACACGATATCAGTTGAGTGAGAGTGGGGTGCAAATAATTTACATAACAAAACGAGACTCTAGGATACCAATTGCATTACTTCAAAAACATGTAATGATTTTTTGTTAAGCTATAAGGATAACATGTTGACATTTCCTCGTATAATATACCGGTGAATCTAATTATAAATTTATCCTCAAATCCAATGTCAGTAAACTAGTGGAAATCATTTGTATTTAACCTTGTGTTTCTATACGATATTTTGAAATTTCTTTGTAAAACATGTCGGTGAATCTATATATAAGTTTATTCTGAGAAGCAAAGTCAGTAAACAACTGCTGGAAATCATTTGCATTTAACCTTGTGTTTTTATACAGTACTATGAAAGGAATTCCAAACAAATATCCTAAGGACAATAGTTTGACATTTCTTCGTAAAATATGTCGGTGAACTATAAATAAGTTTCTCGAGAAAAGCAAGGTCCGTAAACAACTGCTGGAAATCATTTGCATTCTGCACCTATAATGTAATAAGATATTTCTCTTTACCTGACTTTAATGGTGATGTGGTTTATAGACAACATACTTTTTCCGCTTGACGCTTTTTGTCCGCAGAAAAAAATATACATACTTTGACTTTGTCCGCATGATGCACTTTGTCCGCCAAAATTTGGAAAGAAATAAGAAACTTTTGTCCGGATGATACCCTTTATATGCATGCATGATAGAATAATGTTGACGTTTGTTCGCACAACAAATTTTGACCTCATATGTGATATAATATTGAACAATTTTGTATGCGTGAAAATTTTGTCCACGTTATTTTAACAAATGACGCTTTTTGTCCACAAGGCATTAAATCAATATTTAGAGGATCATAGATGAAAGTTAAGTCATTATTGAATTTATTAAACGATTTTATTTTTGAATAGCATATATACATAGCATGCGAGGCTCAAATCCAAGATGGCCACCAAAGTGAACGCCAAATGTGAAATTTATGTTATAACATAATCTGACAGAAAACACTGCAAAGTGTTAAAATTTAGATAAATTGCGTAATTGTAAGCTGTATGGCATGTTAAGATAAGTAAAAAAAACGATTGATTCATGTACAATAAGTTTAAATAAGGGACAAAATGGGGCAGGATAAAACAAGGAAAGCAAAGTTTGACTGGTAGGAATAAGTTTTGAATTTAGTTGAACGTTCGGTAGATTAACGTTATACAGTTATAGCATAAGAAACATAAAAGAAGCAACAGAAACAAAGGGAAGAAAGCAATACATATAGAATTAAAGTAGTTCGCGGCGTTCCTATCATTTTTTTTTATATCTGGCGCAATTCATCAAAAATCTGTACAATTAATCTATGAAGTCTCAGCTTTCGTTTAAGCTTTGTTTTCTTTTGATATAGTACCGCAATTTCTCATTTACAGCGTCCCTTGGTGGTACGTATTTTTCGTCGTTTTTCCCTTGTAAAATAATCAATATTAATTCAAAATTGTTTATATTAACATTATCAAATTACTCACGACTGTAAACAAATTTATTTTATTATTGGGGTTTAACATCCGTTTTAACATATTTAAATCAAATATGGCATATCCAGTTTTACTGGTGTAAGAAGACATCAGAATGAATCCGATTAGAACCATCCTTCCATAAGTATATCTATTAAGTTAAATTTCAGCTTTTAGATTCTATTGATAAAAAAAAATAACGCAATACTCTATCAGTGTTCTATCATGTTTTGTTTTACATATATTCCCTATTAATAAATATTTCTCTATTTCTTTATATATTTATAATTTACTTTCGCTGATTACAATTAAGTTGCCATCTCATTAAAAAAAGTGTATTCATTATCTCTGAAATTAACAAACAAGTTCTATTTACTGTTTTATTTATTCTAAATTTCATAAAGTAAATTAATAAAGCGAAACAAAATACCGGAAACTGTCAATATGTCAGGAAAGTCTCGGCGAGTATCGCTCGTTATATTCCGGACATTTCCGATAGCGATTACCTGTAGCAGACGAAATATAGATATTTAAGCAGGCGATCCGTGCAAAGAGTTATGGGTAATCGTTTCGCCATTCATAGCTTATCGACGGTTTCGGTATACATCTCTGTCTATCTCGTCTTTTATAAGTTTATTCTGTTCAATTACACGTAAAATCTTGGTGCTCAGAAGAAATTTGACTTTAAGGAAAATAGATCAATATATAGTATTGGTCTTGGTGTTAGTAGTATAGACATAAACAGAGAAAAGAGTGACTGCAGGTTCTTATTTAAATTTCGAATGTCACATTTGGCGTTTTTCAAATATTAGAAACAACTCTTCCTGGACCAATAAACATAATTTTGTGGTATTTTTTTACTATCTTGGGGGGATACTTTTCTCATTCTAGTCCATTTCTGAAGTAAAGAAAATATTTGTAGTAGTAGTAGTAGTAGTAGTAGTAGTAGTAGTAGTAGTAATAGTAGTAGTAGCAGCAGAAGTACTTTTTAGTAGTAGTAGTAGTAGTAGTAGTAGTAGTAGTAGCAGTAGTAGTAGTAGAAGTAGTATTATTTGTAGTAGTAGTAGTAGTAGCAGTGGTGGTCGTTGTGGTGGTGGAACGTTAACTGTCTTCGTAGTGGCTCTGATAGGACTTCGAGAAAGGCTCATTGTGTAACATAGTTCTGACAGTGTGTCACTTTACTCAGTATTGACGGGCAAATGACAATGAACCGTAATGATGTATATAATCATCAGAGAGACTTTGGCTGGATGGGCGGTGATTCAAACTCACAAACCTGGACTGATAGTCAGACGGGCTTCCGACTGAGCTTACCGGGCCTGACCCAGCAGAATTAGAATAATTTGAAGTGGCATCAGTGGTAGTAGTCAAATATTTTTGATCTTTAAATGGAGGGTCTGACTTTCAATCCAGGTGTCGATAGTTCATTTTAACATGGCCAAGCATTCCTGATATAAAGGAGTTTGTATGCATTAAATACAATTGTATTGTAAATGTAAATAATGCCCCCACTGTGTCTTGATGATATCTATTGCGTGTGTCATCTTCAGTTAGACTGGGGTCCTTGAACTTCACATAGGTATTAACCGTCATGTCAGCAACAACAAATCACACCAAAAAGCATTCGCACAAGTCTTATCTAGGTATAAAAGCTGTATACAATTCATAACAACTGAGTTTATGGTTTTTGAGAAGGATTCGAAAATGTGAATTGTTTAGATGCTCTGAAATATTTCAAGCCCCACCCCCAGGGCCAAACCATAAGACCCAGGGACATGCAATTCTTATAAAGGTATCATATACGTCCATAATCATGCTCACCGTTTGTTTCCCAGTGCTTCCTATAGTAAGAAGATTTTCAAAGTTTACCTTGAATATGACAGTTTTGGCCCCGCCCCCAAGGCTCTTGTGGAGTGAGGACCATGCAATTCACAATTTTGATTCACCCTTTGGTACCAAAGCTGCATACAACCTTTTATTACGACTGAACTTACGTTTTTGAGAAGTCGACAGATAAAGGCGATCGCAAAAGGTTCCTTGAGACAAAGTCTCAGGTGACCTTAAAATACAATGTGATTCAGTTTAAATAATAAGAGACTAGATTAAAAATATATAACTATTTACATAGCTATTAGCATCTACATTTACTATAAAATGACAAATGATGTAAAACCTTCCATTTAACTTAACTTTCCACAAAAACGCTGTAAAGAATGTTTTCAATCATGACAAAAACATTTATAAACAGGGTTACCTTGGTATGATTGAACATATATAAGTGTTTGCACAAACTGTAATGCAAATACATTTTGTTTATGTGGAACATACAATCTATGAAGTTAACGGTTCATTTGCAACATAAAAATGTTAAAACATGAGCACAATCTGAGTCATTAATCGCTATCTAACTGTTGAAATTTGTAACAGGAGCCATATAAGCATGTATGTGGTCTATATATATAAGGAAAAATGTATATCCTGTGGGGCATCAGCATTCATGTACAATACTAGTTTATAAGGGCTATATATATCCGTTATATATAGAAAATGTGGGCCCTTGAAGAAACCCCACACCAAGGTGTCATTCAAAGACCCCACAAAAGACCATATGTCTTTATATATATATATATATATATATACTGTAACAGTGTCACACATTTTTTACAGCGCAAATTGCTTCCGGATCTGGCGGCAATGCCACAGGTACAGGCACTGGCGGCACAGGCACAGGTTCTGGCACTGGAAGTTCAGGCACAAGTACTGGCGGCAAAGGCACAGGCACTGGTGGCACAGGCACTAGCGGCACAGGCACTGGCACTGGCGGTTCAGGCACAGGTACTGGCGGCACAGGCGCTGGCACTGGCGGTTCAGGCACAAGTACTGGCGGCAAAGACGCAGGCACTGGTGGCACAGGCACTAGCGGCACAGGCGCTGGCACTGGCGGTTCAGGCACAGGTACTGGCGGCACAGGCGCTGTCACTGGCGGTTCAGGCACAGGCACTAACGGCACAGGCACTGGCACTGGTGGCACAGGCACAGGCACAGGCACTAGCGGCACAGGCACAGGCACTGGCAGCGGGACGCCAGATAATACTACAGCGCCAGGTACGTATCGTTTCACAAGATTCTGAAAAACACATCAGAAATTACTTAGGTTCTATGCATCGCATGTAAAAAGTGCAAGTTATTATTTACCCCAACATATTAATCAAATAATTAAAAGTTTCTGAAATTCTCACACTGCATTTTCTATTTAGAATACAATGACAATAGATTATTTTCCGAATGTTGACAATGATATGATAAGAACAACGTGAACAAAATCAGACATAAATCTTTATTCAGCCTGAAATATTTAGTAAGTGTGACGCACACGTACTTGGAAAAATACAAAAAATATGGTTATCAATACTCATTGTAGCGAACAATTGACCTGACCCGCGTGACGATGTTTGTCCAAGGAAAATACAATGCAGTCTTTACATAGATAACGTCAGATCTTTTAAAGAAAATTTCGCCGTAGTTGCAATCAATATCGATCGCTAAATTGGATTTTCGACTTGTTTGATTGACCGTCGGCGAGCAATAAATAAAACGACGTCTTATCCTTTATCTAAGTAATTATTATTTCTGATTGTTATTGAATACTGCATGGAGCTCATTCATTTTTGCCATTTACCTAAGACAAGCTGACGATGTCTATGAAAACAGATTTATTTTCAAAAAATTAGTGATAGCGCGCCAGTTTCGAAAATACGAGTTCTACAATATTTAAAAGTACAAATTGATCTTGACTTGGATTCTGTCTATCGCGCTTATAAAAAACATTTTGACCTTAATCTTTCGAAATAAGTTGCCTTTTAAATATTTTATTTTACAAATCAAAATATGCTGAGATTATTTGATATATATTGGTTTGATTTTATATATAATATTCTGATTTGTATTGTTAATTTGAAATTTAGAAATATTTCAAGTTACACATTTTGACAAAATAATTGGTTATACATGAACAATCGACATATTAATTCATAGATTTCAGTTAATGTTCAAATGATAGTTGTATTATTTTGATAATAAAAGCATCATGTACTGCTTTAAAATAAAAGCGTTAAACATTCGCATAAAGAATGCTTTAAATTGTATAAATATCAACATATTTTTAAAAAAACAAAAACAAAAAATATTATTTTAGTATGCCATTAGTATAATTTAAGCTGTTTAGAAAACTATATGTACTTACAATAAAGAAAGAACGGTCCTAAATATAATTAAGTTAGTGTATATGTATTATGACTTATGTATTAAGTCAGTGTTGCTCGAATATAACATATCTCTTTAATCGGTGATTTTGGGGCGTGAGGAACGGTGCATATTTAATAACCTGTCATGTTATGAACAGACTTGATAAAACCGATGCTGTTATTTTCATTTCAAAGAAACGGTCCGTGTTTACAAGGAATCCTGTTTTCATATGCAATTGGCTATCACAACAGCTGTGTACCGTGATGTAGGTTCCGTGCCGCCCGTCAATAAGGGCTGCTATTATTTTTGATTACTTTGAAACGTGTGAGACAACCAGTATTGCTCGGCAATAGAATACCGCTCACGCCATTGATACTATGGCGTGAGGTTGGTTGCATGTTGCATTACCTCTTATGAACAGGCTCCGTAAAACCAAGGCTATTATTTTCACTTAATGGAGTTAAGTTCTGAGTTTCAAGCGATATTTTAATTATATATTTATTAATGACTACATTTACACTAAAACTGAATTTTACAAATGTTTTGTTTTACAGACAATCACAATGGTGCATGTTCATATTACCATGTTGGCGTCCCGTTGATCGTGGCGGCGTTTCTATCCAGTCTATTTGGATTTTTGTAGAACATACAAAAAGCAGAACTTAATTTACTCTAAAGACAAAGTGATACTTAACAAAAAACAGTTTTATTTCAGTGCATTTTTATTTGATCAGTTAAGCTTTTCAAGGACAAGGTCTGACTGTAAAGAGAATAGTACACGTGGAAACTGAAGATTAATTCATTCACTGTTGTGTCAATGTCATATGACGAGGGTGTTCTCTCCGAATGACGATTTCAAATATTTGAATGAAGCACGTCCACGTCACTATTATATGATATTAGGTGTTTCAATCATATCGTTTAATAAATGGTGTGTATGCATTTGTTAAAGTATCTTTTCATTGTAAATGTTTGAGCTGGATATTTATAAAAAAATATTTAATTAAATTAGAATGCTAATTTCAGATTTATTTTTCAATAAAATTGAATACAAATTTACAATCTGTCTTTATCAATGTGTTTATACCTCCTCAAAGTTTTGGACTTTGTTTAATATCTTTCTATGGTTTTAAGGCAATAATTACACATTCCATCCCCGAAAATAACTGTTAACGACAAAAACATTGCCCAGTCTACAAACTGAAGTTCTTGTGCTTAAGCAATTTATGAGAGCAAATAAATCTATTCGTTCAGATCAATTAAAGCAATAAGAAACACAGTGTCAATTATAAAAGATGACATAAATGTATTCTCAAATGCTGCCATCACTAGTGCTGCCCAGACTAACAAATGTATACTAGTAGATGATTTTACTAGTGCTGCCCAGACTAACAAATGTATACTAGTAGTTGACTTTACTAGTGATACCCAGACTAACAAATGTATACTAGTAGTTGACTTTACTAGTGCTGCCCAGACTAACAAATGTACAGTTGACTTTAACAATGATAGTAATTTAAATGTTGTTTGACATTGATAATCATACAAACTTGACATTGAGTCAAACTCTACCCAAAATAGCAAATTATTCAATATTGATTGACGTCATTATTGACCCTCCTGACTCGCCATAGGTCAGAGATAATTTTAGTAGTGAGCATATAGCTGTTGACTCGTGCGAATCGGAGGTTCCTGTCTCTGTTCAGTATTGTTTGAGACTCCAAGGTCACTCGAGGTCAGCGCCAGTGTAAGCCGTAAATATACGGCGCTGGACTCTAGTGGATAGGAGATATGTAACCACACAATAATACATATGCTCATGTAGTTCCGACAAATAGTCTTTTATAGACACAAATGGTGTAACACGTGTGACGTAAATTTCAGTAAACACATAATTCCCGTCAGAATAACGAATCTTGACCATAAGCAGACACACCGCTCTATAGGTGGTAAGTAACAGTATTTATTAATTTGTGACTTTCCGGAAACCAAAAGTCACTTAAGTAAAAATATATTTCAATCATGACGCATGTCCGATGAAGTTGTTTTATCCATAGAGAATTTTTTTTTTAATTGAAGCAGATGTATCTAAACTACTAGTACTCGATTTTTATGGTCTTTACCTAAGGAATACCTGCACTAAAACTAGAGAGACTAGATATATAGACGGCAAAGGTGTTCAAAATATAATGAACATTCCAAACGGACAGGAAATGTCACAATACTGTCAAACCTGTCTTAAGCAGCCAGTTAAGGGAAGAGGCAAAATGGCCTTTAAGACAGGTTATTGCTTAATACAGGTTAATTTGCTCTAAAAACATAGAAATGGGGAATAGTAAACGTGGTTGCTTAAGACAAGTGGCTGCTTAATAGAGGTGACCGCTTACACAGGTTTGACTGCATTTACTTCCCTAAACAAGGTATAATATATACTAGTCTTTTGCAATTCTAATTGTTGAATGAACATGTACTTTATGGTTTTATTAGGTAGTTGTATATAGATGACACTATAATGAAAGAACATTTATTAAATCTTTACTCATTTAACTGAATGTTCAAAGGTGGTAACCTCGTTTACATACACTTTTTCTATATTTTGATCACGTTAATACAGGCTCCTCGACTAACTGATAGTAGCTGACCGATGCTTGATTGGGGAAAGTACCATGATATTATAAGGTTAAGATTTGTCTATTTATAGAACCTAACTTCTCCCCCAACAGGGGGCACCGGTGCCGTTCTATAGACTAGATAATAACCGAAGTTTAGTGCATCCGTTAACCAGGTTTAAGCTCCGCAATGGCAGATTTGCGATTAACTGTTTTGTGGCGGTGATCCGTCATTTCTTCGGTATATATTCAAGTATTGTGCTTATTTTGTGTTGTATATATATTGTTTACTTAATTTATTGTGATGGATGTGTCCTTTCAATGCTACCAGTCTTCAGTTGGACAGATGTTTTCGTATTCTAGTGACTAGTGTCAATAAATTTAAAATACGTTTGATAATCCAAACTCATGGTTGGAAAACATCTCGTACGATGCAATTCAACTACCTATGTGTTACCGTAAACAATCAAAGTTGACACTCTGTGGAGTGTCGGCTAGTTCTAACATATTCAATATGTTATCTGTTCAAAGAGAATAAAACAAGTTATTAAGTTTGTTTTTTATATGTATTGTACAAATGTGTGGTATCTTTAACCGCATAAAGTGACGTCACTGGGAAAAAACACTTCAATGATAAAGTATCGTTGTAATGTTTTTGTTTTACCTGAGAGCCATAGTAACGAGACACTTTATAAACCGAATTACCTGTGAGTGTCCCGCATTAGGTTCTCAGTTGTGAGTAACAGCAAACGACGTATCACAATCCAAGGTAAGTTACATTTTATATGTTGCATTTGTTTCCTTATACGAGGGTTGAGCCAAATTAACGGGACACTGAATATAACTTTTTTATTTAGCGGAATTATTATTTTTAATTTGTTTTTGAAACGAGTATTTAATCAGTGATAATATTAGGCATAGTTACATTGAAGGTTACTTAATTAAAAAATAAGGTTTAATTCAGCGATGTACAACTAGGTATATTAATATTTTTGGAGCTTGTGATCCGGTGGTAGAGCATCGAACCAATGATTGGAGGACCGTGGGTTTGGTTATGTGTGGTGTCCTTTAGCATGACACTTTTTTCCACATATGTTTAGTACTGGTTCTATCGAGGAAGCATTCGAGCGTGATTTGCCTAAGTTGTAAGAACTTGTTTCACAATAGAAGTGGAATAAATAAGTTTAAGCTATATTGATATCGTACTTGATATTGACACTCGTTTTATGATGTGACATCGAGGGAAGGAGCAAGGATGGCTTCATCTATAAAACGTGTTTAATCTTCAAAAGAGTGTTTGCCATTCAACTGTTTTGTCGTCATTTCTGTTATAAACATGCTGGGCTGACAGTTATTTGGAATGCTATTTCTATTGATGGACATATGTTTTAATTTGTTTTTCAAAATACTTAAAATCTTAAGTTATATTTAGCACCATTCCTTTGACATAAAGGTATGTTAAAATTTAGATGCACATAAATGATTATCAGCAATTTATAATAAAATACAGGTTTTGTACTCGAGCTCGTGCGGTAACAGTAGAAGTTTAATGGTACTTTTATTACGTGCATGTCAGTATGATATGCCTTCAGATACTTTTTAACGTATATATTTTCAATTATTTACAATTAAATCGATTCTTCTATTTTATTATTTTTTTCTCAATTGCTGCATTTTTGGGAAAGCCGCAATTAAGCACGTTGATTGGACATTTGCTTCAACTGAAGGTTTGAATGACGTCAGAGCTTAGTAAGCGTTCAGTTGCAGTGAATTGTGGGATTCATTTTATATTAAGTTTAATATTTGTTCTAAGATTTTTTAGAAATAGGTGAACAGATAACTTGTCAAAATTATAGAATTCCATTTAATATCCATCAACGTTGTTTTAACTATCTTCGAATATCATTCTATAATAGATGTTTCCTCAGTTTTTTTATTATTTCTATTTATCTCAATTCATTTATTCAAATCAAACAAATTTTGTATTTTAAATTTTTAAAACTTTAAATAGCTATAAATAAATACTTGTTAAGGCATTAATGACTCTTTCTGAAGCATACTACCAAGCATCAGAAAAAACAATAATATAAAACATAATTATATAACATAAATATGAAATATAAATATAAAACATATATATAAATATAATGTATAATATAAAAATATAAATATAAAAAAAAACAAAAAAAAACATGAATATAAAAGAAAAAATACAAAACATAAATATGAAAAATAAATCTAAATTATAAAATAAATATATAAATATGAAAACATAAATATAAGACATAAAAACAAAAATATAAAACAAGCAAGAGACGTAGCATATAAAGGAGTCTATTCGCACGAGGGTAAGTGAAGTATACAACAAATCTTTTGTCCCTACCACCCGCCCAATTGGTAACCCTTAGGTCCCTACCACCCGCCTAAATGGTATTCTGTCTATTAACAACGCTGAATGATCTCCAGTGTCCCGGAGAACTAGAAAAAAAACACTCATTCACACCTAGGGCAACTCTTCACGATCGCAACAAACACACAACACGCACAAATACTGCTGCAATAACATATGACATAAGTGTTCCATGAAGTATTACATTATAATGAATACTGGGGTTACCAAGAGAGCATTTTCTAAAAATATCTTCTAACTTACACGGATGGTGTCCTCGATGGTTAAATACAATGTCTACTTGATATGAGAGCATTGATATAGATTATTCAGTTTTGGTTTAATTAAAAATGAACTTATCTAAGATTTAACCATAGTTTCCTCTTCCTAATCCATGAGGGGTCCTTCGTGGCCGAGTGGTCTAAGGCGCCGTATCAAGATCACTTACCTCTCACCGCTAACGTCATTGGTTCGAAACCAGAACTCACAAAAAAACTTTATGTGAGAAAGTTTACCAGTCTGAGGTCTTCCTCCACCAATAAAACTGGATATGCCGTATATTATCTGATTCATTCTGAGGTCTTCCTCCACCAATAAAACTGGATATGCCATATATAACCTGACTCAGTCTGAGGTCTTCCTCCATCAATAAAACTGGATATGCCGTATATTAACTGACTCAGTCTGAGGTCTTCCTCCACCAATAAAACTGGATATGCCGTTTATTACCTGACTCAGTCTGAGGTCTTCCTCCACCAATAAAACTGGATGTGCCACATATAACCTGACTCAGTCTGAGGTCTTCCTCCACCAATACAACTGGATATGCCATATAAAACTGGATATGCCGTATATTACCTGACTCAGTCTGAGGTCTTCTTCCACCAATAAAACTGGATATGCCATATATAACCTGACTCAATCTGAGGGCTTCCTCCACCAATAAAACTGGATATGCCATATATAACCTGACTCAGTCTGAGGGCTTCCTCCACTAATAAAACTGGATATGCCATATATAACCTGACTCAGTCTGAGGTCTTCCTCCACCAATAAAACTTGATATGCCATATATAACATGACTCAGTCTGAGGTCCTACTCCACCAATAAAACTGGATATGCCATATATAACCTGACTCAGTCTGAGGTCTTCCACTACCAATAAAACTGGATATGACATATATATGTGTGTGTGTGTGTGTGTGTGTGTGTGTGTGTGTATGTGTGTGTTGACAATGGCGTTAAATCCCACATTAAACAATTTAATCCATGTGTCAACGTTCGTCAATAATGCCACACGGATATTCGCTCGCGGTGTTATATCAAAAGGAACACATTATTATAATAATAAGACCATAAACGCTATCGTCTCATCATGAAGATTTATCAGAAATTTTTTGACGCTGCGTTTCACAAAACAACTTACGATAAAAATCATTGTAAATCAATTTCACAATTACTAAGTGGTTTGTTTAAATTTTTATCGACATTTAAAATGATCATTTTCTGCATGGTTTTAGCAATTTTTTATTGGTTTATGTTTACGACAACTTTTCTTGTATTTTTTTTTTTTTTTGTGAAACGCACCCAAAGCCATCAACGTTATCGGACCAATCATACGTATATCCATCATTGGATTTAACTGACCGATGGCTCTTTATTTAATTGATCCGTATAAATGTTTTTACTCTCCTGCCAAATTATCTTTATTTAGCAAAGGATATATAAGACTTAAATTTCTACTAGACCTGTAAGTAAAATGACTCCTCCCCACATTATTATTTTTTCTTATTAAATCAATTATTTTGTAAATCAATAGTAAAAAAGCTACATAAGCAAAGGAATAATATACTTAAATAACATAAACTTTTTTATAGTAGGTTTTAAAGTGAAAATGCGTACTTTGATATATAAACTAGACAGGGTGTCCTTAGAAACTATATACGTTTCTTTTATCAGACCAATCGTTGACTATGGTTATATTTTATTTGACAATTGTACTCAGTATGAAAAGCATGACCTCGATAAAATTCAAAATGAAGCGGCTAGGATAGTAACCGGTACAACAAAACGTGTCTCCATTGAACACCTATATCATGAAACTTGGTAGGAATATCTAAACCAAAGACGATGGAAACACAAACTTGTTCAACTTGATAAAATGACAAAAAAACTTATCTCCAGAGTTTTAATCCATTCTCATCCCACCGACAGTAGGTAGAACATCACGATACGCATTACGCAACTCACAAAGTATTGTCGCGAAAATGGTTTTTAATCGGTATTGTTTCTGGTTCTTTTGAAAAACCGAGCTCATTCCGGTGTTGCTTGAAAATAGAATAGCGTTTAAGCTTAGTAATACGGGGCAATGAAGAGAAATAACAATATTAAAACATAAATAAATGTATTTTGTTATTGACTTTTCGCAATATTATTATTTCAGATGAAGTTGACGGCATTATTTCTGGCAGTTATTGGTTGCTGTCTTCTTGTGACTTCAGAAGGTGGTTAATATTTCAGTACCTTGAAAAAAACTCTGATTTCCCAAACAATCATGTAAACGGTCATTATTTGTTTGAAAATAAACGAAAAACACAGAACAATTCATTGATAACGTTGAAATATTTGAATTGTATGGCTATTATGTAATTTATATTGTTTCAAGAAAATTATAGTGTTTAGAGCTGATTAAGTTGGTGTTTAGAGCGCTATTATTACCGTTAAAGCAATTTGCGACAAGGGCTTAATCCTTTTTCACAAAAGCCAATTGTTTTGAAAACACAAAATCATGCTGTCTTACGTAATATTTATTTCTAACCGTATATTTTTTTATATTTTGATAACCAAATATTAATTTATCACAGGAGTGTCATCAACGTCTAAAACAACATCACCTGCGTTAAGCTCTACATCACATGCAACTGGTTTAACTACAACTAAGCCTGGAAGTAATTCTGCAATAACTACCCCGATTCCAGCCGGTAGCTCTACAGCTGGTACGTTTTGGTTTGCTTTTAAAAAACGGTCAATTATTGATTGTAATGATTTTGAAATACAAACATACACAAGAGGTGACAGCAGGGGTAATCGCCATGAACTAGTCGGTAGCAAAACTGTCGCTAGGAAATGTAACTATTCTTAACTTAGGAAACTTGTTTTGATTTTACAGTTTAACAGACATTTCCAAAGCTATCAGATAATATTGTTCAAAGATATTTTATTGAATAATTCACATTATAAACAAACGGGTTGGGCTACAAATTCTAGCAACATTACTTGGGTCAGATATATTGCATTTCTATACATAATACATTGTATCATGTATTTCAATCATTTAACTACATGTATCTCCCTATGCAGTTACTATCCTGGCTCCGTGTGGAACGCGTGGTCCATTGGTACAGCATCGAACCCATGATCGGATGGTCGTGGGTTCGATCATCCGCCACGGCTATGTGTGGTGTCCTTGAGCAAGACACTTTTTTCTGCATATGGTTGGTACTGGTACTACCCAGGAAGACTTCGAGCGTGATTTGTCTAAGTTGTAAGAACTTGTTTCACAATGGAAGTAAAGTGAATAAGTTTAAATCCCGGCATAAGATCATTAAATATCTTTATTATTTCTGTATCATGTTCAATGTAATGTTAAGAAGAGAACATTTAAAATGTCTCTCCTCGTTTTTAACATATTTTCTTATACATTCTTAATATTATTTTTTCACAGGAAGTGGTTACAATGGAGCATCTTCGCATTGCCAAGTTGGTGTACCATTGATTATTGCGACGGTATCCGCTCTCATCGGGTTATTGTAGAATACTAAACAACGACATGGTGGTGTTTTCAACCAAAGAAATATTAACATTTTACTTTTATAGTGACGTTTTTATTCCCCATTTTTTTATACATTGAGAAACTGAATGAATTTAGTTTATCCCAGAACCTGATATCTCCCGAATCAGGCTTGTTAATCCCCAATAAAAAAGCAAGGAATTCTATGCCTGTCCCACAATTCATAGCAATTGAACGCTTACTAAACTGTGACGTCATTCAAACTTTCCCTGAAGCAACTGACCAATCATCGTGCTCAAATGTGGCTTTACTAAGGTCCCATTGGAGAGTGGATCCATTCTACAGATTAAGTAATGTTTGTTAGTGTCATATGACGAGGGTATTCCACCTTCTGAATGGCATGTGCAAACTGTCTAACATTATGCATGATGAATTATAGCAGAAATGAATAATTAGTACTGTTTAATCTAGCTATTTGTTAATGTTTCTGTTGGTTTAGTATAAAGTTTGTTTAATAAGTTTATGAAGAATGATTTAAATGTATTACAAATGATTAAATAATTAGATTGTAACTGCCTTTATTCTTCTTGACGTTCAGTTTCCTTGTTAGACTTATCAAAAAAAACGATGTGTGTCTCTTTGCCTACATGATAATTTGTTTGTTTGTTTGACTTAACCAATCTGTCATGGGATACTGGAAGGTTACCCAGTACTCGAACACCAATATCCGCAAGTAATGATAACGTTCCAACTTGAATCAGCGGTGAGAGTTAAACGATAATGATACTCAATGTTGTAAACAAATCATCACGGAGACTGTGGCCGAGCGCCCATTCGAACTCATGACCCCTCGATTGTAGCTAAGCTACATAATAAGTGTTATTATTTTTCTGGTATCTTCGAAACATAAAGGTAGGGTGAGGGATGTTACATACTTCTTCATTACCCCTACCCAATTGACTTAAAAACCGAGTCTGCTTTTTAGTGAGTGCGTTTCGTATTTCTAGAAGATAGTTTTATCAGGTTTCATAACACGTTTCCATTTCAGGACAATACAGTCTTATTTTAATCTATATTAAAAAGCAACAGTCGGCATAAATAACCTGTAAAGTTGTAGTAATCAAGAACAGCAAGAACAATAAGCAATGTTTTCTTTTGTAATAAATCAGGTTCATACAATACTCATACATTATTGACGACTGACTGGCTTAATAAAAGATACCTCCACTCGTTAATGACTTTATTGAATTTACATGAATAACAGTAATATAATATGATGTCTAACAAAAATGATAAAATATATGGCTAACAAATCAGCAGATGTGTGCCAGTGTTTTGTTACCAACTGGTTTAAGTTGAATACTACATATATTTTATAGATAATCAATCAATCAGTCAATCAATCAATCAATCAATCAAAGGATTCCTTTGGAGGCCCAGAACGCAACTAAAAGAGGAATGTAGCAAACTCGATGTTATGGAGTCTGTTTGTGAGGAGTAATGAAACATGCAAAGCTCTTCGCGCCCGCATTCTACCGCCAGCTTAAACCCCAAACTTTTCTATAAAAGAAATGTGAGGAGCCTAATTTCAAATGGTGGCTCTTTTTTGCAACAATGTTGAATTGGGAGATATTTTTCTGTAAAACATAGTAACAAATATGTCATTATTTTCAAAAAGAAGTGCATTTGAAGGGACATATTTTGTCTTTATAAAAATGTCCTTTATTCACAAAAGCTCCCTGAAACAAAATAGTAATAGTCCATACAAAATTGAAATATCAAGGAAAATTTGCTAAATATTTGAATTTTGAATCCCGTTTGACCCTTGTCACGTGGTGTAAACAGCAACACTTGCTTGGAGATGTGTATAACCTACTTGTGAGGAGCCATGCATTGTTTGATATCTCAGAGTAGAATAATGTGTTTGACTTTCAGTTTGTGAATTACATGTTTAGGAAGATCAATCTTCATAATATTTCTGCCTTTTTCATATACATGTATAAACAAATGATTATACATTGTAGTTTATGGCTTATCTCGGATACATGCATACTTGCTTTTTTATTTGGATGCAAATAAGTTACAATTCACACTTACCTTGGCTGATCATTGTTTTAAATCCCATAATTCACAATAGCTTCCTTTTTGAAATAACTTTTAGTTTTGTGTTTTAGCAAATGAATGTCATTTTATTGTTTATACACTTATGTCACAGCCTTTAATTAAAAACACTTAGTGCTATATAGGTGGCCTTGGATGTTTGTGTATGAACCGTGTACTAGGTTCAAAACACAACTTGGCATAATTAAGATCTTGGTTGGTTTAATATTCTTTGCCTTTTTTTCTTACATAATGAAGTAGGAACCAAACTCCTACATTTGAAAACATATTCCAGTATTGTCTGTATCTACGTTTTGGTAAATGACTGTTTCTTTGATTAGGAAATGAAAATTCAACTAGCCAAAACTGATGTTGAAATCAACGGACATAATTACAATATTCATAACTGTTCTACAGGAATGTATTTATTTTCATGGTCATCATCAACATCATAATCACGTCATCATTTTTCCCATCTGTGCTTCTATTTTGTCCTGATTGCCATCTGACAATAAATATTCCTTTATGTTCTGTGTCTAACTATAGTTATTTTCATCAACATTAATTGACCAGTCTGGTGTAACTAAATGATCCTCAAAATCACACTCATTATAATTAAATAAATGAAATAATATTCAAAACTGTTCCCTCGAAACTTTCAAAGTATTTCCACGATTTTCTTCAATTTGTAAGTTTTGCCAGGAAAATTGTGAACCTAAATGGAATGGGTCATTCTATAATGTCAAAGGGGTTTCTTTATTTTTCAATCTTTGTATGTTTTGTCTCACAAATAATTGTTTGCCCTTTACTTGTGTCCAAGCAATTTATTTACAATTAATAACAACATGTATGCCCGTTTGATATACGTCCATAATAAGTAAGATAAACTATTTTTCATAAATAACTTTTATTCTCTCTAGGTAAATAATGTACTAATCCATAGAACTTGACCCAAATAATTTCACTTTATCTCTTTGATCATGACCAGAGATGTGTTATATGTAACCCAGCATGAAACTGTAAATTGGATGTACCTAATTAGCAAATTTGTTTATTATGCATGCAGATAAGATGGCCATTGCAATCTATTTGAATGCTGTGTTAGTTGTAGTAAGTCTGAGGAAACCTTTATTGCAATCCATAATACTGAGGAACCCGCACATACAATAAACATTGTTGTTTGAAACAACTTGCAACAGGCAGTATCTTCTATGGCTACGCTGGTAGTTATAGCTTATGTTGGACATGAGTATTATCAAATAACTGATGTAAAATTGTCGGCTGCTAGTGATAAGCCCCGCCTATAATGCTGTGTGTAGCATCTACCGGCGATGGGCCTTTAAGCAGTTTTCTATTCTCGAGCAACAATAAATAAGCGCCGTGATTCCAAGGAATCAGAAATTATAACAACACTGATTATGGGAGACGTTTAACGGCCGCCATATAGCATGTAATACTGCACTAATCAATACATCAATTACCTTTTTAAGAAAAAAAGAGATAACGTATTAGTGGAACTACTGTTACTCAAATTTTTTTTGCGATATTTTTAAACTGTTGTTTTTTATTTAAAAAAAAAAGCTCTTTTTAGCAAATAATCAAATCCGCAGAATAAAAAAAGTCAAACCTAAAGTATAATAAGTTTAGTATGACTTTAATGCTGTTGCGTAAGTATCTTGAACTTAAAACGGGGTCTTCTTTAAGGCGACAGTATTTTCAATGGATTACGCTGTAAAACAGCCTAGCTTGAAACTATGTTGAAAAATTTTGTTCAAACTATATAATTTATTTTTTTATAAGTAAGCTATATATCTTGATATAACAGTAAACGATATATCATGATATAATAAAAAGGCGCTATATCTTGATATAACAGTAAACGATATATCATGATATAACAGTAAGCGATATATCTTGATATAACAGTAAACGATATATATTGATATAACAGTAAACAATACATCTTGATATAAAAGTAAGCGATATATCTTGATATAACAGTAAGTGATATATCTTGATATAACAGTAAGCGATATATCTTGATATAACAGTAAACGATATATCATGATATAATAAAAAGGAACTATATCTTGATATAACAGTAAGCGATATATCTTGATATAACAGTAAGCGATATATCTTAATATAACAAAAAGGCGATATATCTGCGTAAAATGGATTAGTCTGGTATAAGATATGTGTACACATATAAGACATGTAGATTAGATATGATAAAGCCCATGCTAGATATGGGTGTATCATTACACAATGTCGCCTATAAGCCAGTTACGTGCGCTATCTTGAACACGTCCTACATCATGTTAAGTTGAAGACTATTTTATATTACATTGTGACGTAATTGTTATCTGATATGATATATAGAGTTTTACTGACAAAGAGGATTTGACAAATCAAAATAACCCAAGTTTTAAGTAAATATTCTTAAACAAATGGATGTATAATATAAATGTTTAATAATTCGTGTAAGATCATAATCGGTTTAAACTTATTAAATTTACTTTGATTGTGAAACAAGTTCTTAAAACTTAGACAAATCATGTTCAAAGTCTTCCTGGATAGAACCAGTTCTAAGCATATGTGAAAAGGGTGTTTTGCTCAAGGAAACCACACATAGTCGTGGCGGAGGTTCGAACCCACGATCCTCCGATCATGGAGTTGATGGTTATTTATTGACACTATACTCCCGTGATTGCTGTCTTGCACAGCTATTACCTTTGTTTACACCTTATTGCTTTATAGAAGAAGATAAGAAGAACAACAAAAAACAGAAGAATAAGAAGAATAAGAAGAAAAGAAAGAAGAATAAGACGAATAGGAAGATGAAGACGAAATAAAGAAGAAGAAGAAGAAGAAGAAGAAGAAGAAGAAGAAGAAGAAGAAGAAGAAGAAAGGAGATGAAGAAGAAGAAGAAGAAGAAGAAGAAGAAGAAGAAGAAGAAGAAGGAGATGATGAAGAAGAATAGGAAGAAGAAGAAATTATATTTATTTTATTTTTTTACAGTTTCTTATCATACAAAACATGTATATGTTGATGATGGTACAAAGAATGAGACGTGTTAAACACAGAGTTGCTATTTCCTTTAATTGCAGCTCTGTTTCCATCAAATATTACAAATAGCAGTTATTTCGCTGAGCGTTCCAAGGCGGTAACCCATGTTATGTTTCCTTGTCTTCTGTATTCTGGTTACGTCCTTAATTGTATTAGTGTATGCATGTTTGTGTATTTACTGTTGTGATGGCTCTATGGTTGTATGTTGTCATTACTAGGTCTTCTGTATTGTAGTTACGTCCTTTATTGTATTAGTGTATGCATGTTTGTGTATTTACTGTTGTGATGGCTCTATGGCTGTATGTTGTCATTACTAGGTCTTCCGTATTGTAGTTACGTCCTTTATTGTATTAGTGTATGCATGTTTGTGTATTTACTGTTGTGATGGCTCTATGGCTGTATGTTGTCATTACTAGGTCTTCTGTATTGTAGTTACGTCCTTTATTGTATTAGTGTATGCATGTTTGTGTATTTACTGCTGTGATGGCTCTATGGCTGTATGTTGTCATTACTAGGTCTTCTGTATTGTAGTTACGTCCTTTATTGTATTAGTGTATGTTTGTGTATTTACTGTTGTGATGGCTCTATGGCTGTATGTTGTCATTACTAGGTCTTCTGTATTCTAGTAACGTCCTTAATTGTATTAGTGTATGCATGTTTGTGTATTTACTGTTGTGATGGCTCTATGGCTGTATGTTGTCATTACTAGGTCTTCTGTATTGTAGTTACGTCCTTTATTGTATTAGTGTATGCATGTTTGTGTATTTACTGTTGTGATGGCTCTATGGCTGTATGTTGTCATTACCATGTCTTCTGTATTGTAGTTACGTCCTTTATTGTATTAGTGTATGTTTGTGTATTTACTGATGTGATTGCTCTATGGCTGTATGTTGTCATTACTAGGTCTTCTGTATTGTAGTTACGTCCTTTATTGTATTAGTGTATGCATGTTTGTGTATTTACTGTTGTGATGGATGTATGGCTGTATGTTGTCATTACTACGTCTTCTGTATTGTAGTTACGTCCTTTATTGTATTAGTGTATGCATGTTTGTGTATTTACTGTTGTGATGATTGTATGGCTGTATGTTGTCATTACTATGTCTTCTGTATTGTAGTTACGTCCTTTATTGTATTAGTGTATGCATGTTTGTGTATTTACTGTTGTGATGGCTCTATGGCTGTATGTTGTCATTACCAGGTCTTCTGTATTGTAGTTACGTCCTTTATTGTATTAGTGTATGCATGTTTGTGTATTTACTGTTGTGATGATTGTATGGCTGTATGTTGTCATTACTAGGTCTTCTGTATTGTAGTTACGTCCTTTATTGTATTAGTGTATGCATGTTTGTGTATTTACTGTTGTGATGGCTCTATGGCTGTATGTTGTCATTACTAGGTCTTCTGTATTCTAGTAACGTCCTTAATTGTATTAGTGTATGCATGTTTGTGTATTTACTGCTGTGATGGATGTATGGCTGTATGTTATCATTACTAGGTCTTCTGTATTGTAGTTACGTCCTTTATTGTATTTGTGTATGCATGTTTGTGTATTTACTGTTGTGATGGCTCTATGGCTGTATGTTGTCATTACTAGGTCTTCTGTATTGTAGTTACGTCCTTTATTGTATTAGTGCATGCATGTTTGTGTATTTACTGTTGTGATGGATGTATGGCTATATGTTGTCATTACTATGTCTTCTGTATTGTAGTTACCTTCTTTATTGTATTAGTGTATGCATGTTTGTGTATTTACTATTGTGATGGCTCTATGACTGCATGTTGTCATTATTATGTCTTCTGTATTGTAGTTACATCCTTAATTGTATTAGTGTATGCATGTTTGTGTATTTACTGTTGTGATGGCTCTATGGCTGTATGTTGTCATTACTAGGTCTTCTGTATTGTAGTTACGTCCTTTATTGTTTTAGTGTATGCATGTTTGTGTATTTACTGTTGTGATGGCTCTATGGCTGTATGTTGTCATTACTAGGTCTTCTGTATTGTAGTTACGTCCTTTATTGTATTAGTGTATGCATGTTTGTGTATTTACTGTTGTGATGGCTCTATGGCTGTATGTTGTCATTACTAGGTCTTCTGTATTGTAGTTACGTCCTTTATTGTATTAGTGTATGCATGTTTGTGTATTTACTGTTGTGATGGATGTATGGCTATATGTTGTCATTACTATGTCTTCTGTATTGTAGTTACCTTCTTTATTGTATTAGTGTATGCATGTTTGTGTATTTACTATTGTGATGGCTCTATGACTGCATGTTGTCATTATTATGTCTTCTGTATTGTAGTTACATCCTTAATTGTATTAGTGTATGCATGTTTGTGTATTTACTGTTGTGATGGCTCTATGGCTGTATGTTGTCATTACTAGGTCTTCTGTATTGTAGTTACGTCCTTTATTGTTTTAGTGTATGCATGTTTGTGTATTTACTGTTGTGATGGATGTATGGCTGTATGTTATCAATACTATGTCTTCCGTATTCTAGTAACGTCCTTTATTGTATTAGTGTATGCATGTTTGTGTATTTACTGTTGTGATGGATGTATGGCTGTATGTTGTCATTACTAGGTCCTCTGTATTGTAGTTACGTCCTTTATTGTATTAGTGTATGCATGTTTGTGCATATACTGTTGTGATGGCTCTATGGCTGTATGTTGTCATGACTAGGTCTTCTGTATTATAGTTACGTCCTTTATTGTTTTAGTGTATGCATGTTTGTGTATTTACTGTTGTGATGGATGTATGGCTGTATGTTGTCAATACTATGTCTTCTGTATTCTAGTAACGTCCTTTATTGTATTAGTGTATGCATGTTTGTGTATTTACTGTTGTGATGGATGTATGGCTGTATGTTGTCAATGCTAGGTCTTCTGTATTCTGGTTACGTCCTTAATTGTATTAGTGTATGCATGTTTGTGTATTTACTGTTGTGATGGATGTATGGCTGTATGTTATCAATACTAGGTCTTCTGTATTGTAGTTACGTCCTTTATTGTATTAGTGTATGCATGTTTGTGTATTTACTGTTGTGATGGCTCTATGGCTGTATGTTATCAATACTATGTCTTCCGTATTCTAGTAACGTTTTTTATTGTATTAGTGTATGCATGTTTGTGTATTTACTGTTGTGATGGATGTATGGCTGTATGTTGTCATTACTAGGTCTTCTGTATTGTAGTTACGTCCTTTATTGTATTAGTGTATGCATGTTTGTGCATATACTGTTGTGATGGCTCTATGGCTGTATGTTGTCATTACTAGGTCTTCTGTATTGTAGTTACGTCCTTTATTGTATTAGTGTATGCATTTTTGTGTATTTACTGTTGTGATGGCTCTATGGCTGTATGTTATCAATACTATGTCTTCCGTATTCTAGTAACGTTCTTTATTATATTAGTATATGCATGTTTGTGTATTTACTGTTGTGATGGATGTATGGCTGTATGTTATCAATACTATGTCTTCGTATTCTAGTAACGTCCTTTATTGTATTAGTGTATGCATGTTTGTGTATTTACTGTTGTGATGGCTCTATGGCTGATAGTTGTCATTACTAGGTCGTCTGTATTGTAGTTACGTCCTTTATTGTATTAGTGTATGCATGTTTGTGTATTTACTGTTGTGATGGCTCTATGGCTGTATGTTATCAATACTATGTCTTCCGTATTCTAGTAACGTTCTTTATTATATTAGTATATGTATGTTTGTGTATTTACTGTTGTGATGGATGTATGGCTGTATGTTATCAATACTATGTCTTCGTATTCTAGTAACGTCCTTTATTGTATTAGTGTATGCATTTTTGTGTATTTACTGTTGTGATGGCTCTATGGCTGTATGTTGTCATTACTAGGTCTTCTGTATTGTAGTTACGTCCTTTATTGTATTAGTGTATGCATGTTTGTGTATTTACTGTTGTGATGGCTCTATGGCTGTATGTTGTCAATGCTATGTTTTCCGTATTCTAGTAACGTTCTTTATTGTATTAGTGTATGCATGTTTGTGTATTTACTGTTGTGATGGATGTATGGCTGTATGTTATCAATACTATGTCTTCGTATTCTAGTAACGTCCTTTATTGTATTAGTGTATGCATGTTTGTGTATTTACTGTTGTGATGGCTCTATGGCTGTATGTTATCAATACTATGTCTTCCGTATTCTAGTAACGTTCTTTATTATATTAGTATATGTATGTTTGTGTATTTACTGTTGTGATGGCTCTATGGCTGTATGTTGTCATTACTAGGTCTTCTGTATTGTAGTTACGTCCTTTATTGTATTAGTGTATGCATGTTTGTGTATTTACTGTTGTGATGGCTCTATGGCTGTATGTTGTCATTACTAGGTCTTCTGTATTGTAGTTACGTTCTTTATTGTATTAGTGTATGCATGTTTGTGTATTTACTGTTGTGATGGATGAATGGCTGTATGTTATCAATACTATGTCTTCGTATTCTAGTAACGTCCTTTATTGTATTAGTGTATGCATGTTTGTGTATTTACTGTTGTGATGGCTCTATGGCTGTATGTTGTCATTACTAGGTCGTCTGTATTGTATTTACGTCCTTTATTGTATTAGTGTATGCATGTTTGTGTATTTACTGTTGTGATGGCTCTATGGCTGTATGTTATCAATACTATGTCTTCCGTATTCTAGTCACGTTCTTTATTATATTAGTATATGCATGTTTGTGTATTTACTGTTGTGATGGATGTATGGCTGTATGTTATCAATACTATGTCTTCGTATTCTAGTAACGTCCTTTATTGTATAAGTGTATGCATGTTTGTGTATTTACTGTTGTGATGGCTCTATGGCTGTATGTTGTCATTACTAGGTCTTCTGTATTGTAGTTACGTCCTTTATTGTATTAGTGTATGCATGTTTGTGTATTTACTGTTGTGATGGATGTATGGCTGTATGTTATCAATACTATGTCTTCCGTATTCTAGTAACGTTCTTTATTGTATTAGTGTATGCATGTTTGTGTATTTACTGTTGTGATGGATGTATGGCTGTATGTTATCAATACTATGTCTTCCGTATTCTAGTAACGTCCTTAATTGTATTAGTGTATGCATGTTTATGTATTTATTGTTGTGATGGATGTATGGCTGTATGTTGTCATTACTAGGTCTTCCGTATTGTAGTTACGTCCTTTATTGTATTAGTGTATGCATGTTTGTGTATTTACTGTTGTGATGGCTCTATGGCTGTATGTTGTCATTACTAGGTCTTCCGTATTGTAGTTACGTCCTTTATTGTATTAGTGTATGCATGTTTGTGTATTTACTGTTGTGATGGCTCTTTGGCTGTATGTTGTCATTACTAGGTCTTCCGTATTGTAGTTACGTCCTTTATTGTATTAGTGTATGCATGTTTGTGTATTTACTGTTGTGATGGCTCTATGGCTGTATGTTGTCATTACTAGGTCTTCTGTATTGTAGTTACGTCCTTTATTGTATTAGTGTATGCATGTTTGTGTATTTACTGTTATGATGGATGTATGGCTGTATGTTGTCAATACTATGTCTTCCGTATTCTAGTAACGTTCTTTATTGTATTAGTGTATGCATGTTTGTGTATTTACTGTTGTGATGGATGTATGGCTGTATGTTATCAATACTATGTCTTCCGTATTCTAGTAACGTCCTTAATTGTATTAGTGTATGCATGTTTGTGTATTTACTGTTGTGATGGATGTATGGCTGTATGTTGTCATTACTAGGTCTTCTGTATTGTAGTTACGTCCTTTATTGTATTAGTGTATGCATGTTTGTGTATTTACTGTTGTGATGGCTCTATGGCTGTATGTTGTCATTACTAGGTCTTCTGTATTGTAGTTACCTCCTTTATTGTATTAGTGTATGCATGTTTGTGTATTTACTGTTGTGATGGATGTATGGCTGTATGTTATCAATACTATGTCTTCCGTATTCTAGTAACGTCCTTAATTGTATTAGTGTATGCATGTTTGTGTATTTACTGTTGTGATGGATGTATGGCTGTATGTTGTCATTACTAGGTCTTCTGTATTGTAGTTACGTCCTTTATTGTATTAGTGTATGCATGTTTGTGTATTTACTGTTGTGATGGATGTATGGCTGTATGTTGTCATTACTAGGTCTTCTGTATTGTAGTTACGTCCTTTATTGTATTAGTGTATGCATGTTTGTGTATTTACTGTTGTGATGGATGTATGGCTGTATGTTATCAATACTATGTCTTCCGTATTCTAGTAACGTCCTTAATTGTATTAGTGTATGCATGTTTGTGTATTTACTGTTGTGATGGCTCTATGGCTGTATGTTGTCATTACTAGGTCTTCTGTATTGTAGTTACGTCCTTTATTGTATTAGTGTATGCATGTTTGTGTATTTACTGTTGTGATGGATGTATGGCTGTATGTTATCAATACTATGTCTTCCGTATTCTAGTAACGTCCTTAATTATATTAGTGTATGCATGTTTGTGTATTTACTGTTGTGATGGCTCTATGGCTGTATGTTGTCATTACTAGGTCTTCTGTATTGTGGTTACGTCCTTTATTGTATTAGTGTATGCATGTTTGTGTATTTACTGTTGTGATGGCTCTATGGCTGTATGTTATCAATACTATGTCTTCCGTATTCTAGTAACGTCCTTAATTGTATTAGTGTATGCATGTTTGTGTATTTACTGTTGTGATGGCTCTATGGCTGTATGTTGTCATTACTAGGTCTTCTGTATTGTAGTTACGTCCTTTATTGTATTAGTGTATGCATGTTTGTGTATTTACTGTTGTGATGGATGTATGGCTGTATGTTGTCAATGCTAGGTCTTCCGTATTCTAGTAACGTCCTTAATTGTATTAGTGTATGCATGTTTGTGTATTTACTGTTGTGATGGCTCTATGGCTGTATGTTGTCATTACTATGTCTTCCGTATTCTAGTAACGTCCTTAATTGTATTAGTGTATGCATGTTTGTGTATTTACTGTTGTGATGGCTCTATGGCTGTATGTTGTCATTACTAGGTCTTCTGTATTGTAGTTACGTCCTTTATTGTATTAGTGTATGCATGTTTGTGTATTTACTGTTGTGATGGATGTATGGCTGTATGTTGTCAATGCTAGGTCTTCCGTATTCTAGTAACGTCCTTAATTGTATTAGTGTATGCATGTTTGTGTATTTACTGTTGTGATGGCTCTATGGCTGTATGTTATCAATACTATGTCTTCCGTATTCTAGTAACGTTCTTTATTGTATTAGTGTATGCATGTTTGTGTATTTACTGTTGTGATGGATGTATGGCTGTATGTTGTCATTACTAGGTCTTCTGTATTCTAGTAACGTTCTTTATTGTATTAGTGTATGCATGTTTGTGTATTTACTGTTGTGATGGATGTATGGCTGTATGTTGTCATTACTAGGTCTTCTGTATTCTAGTAACGTTCTTTATTGTATTAGTGTATGCATGTTTGTGTATTTACTGTTGTGATGGATGTATGGCTGTATGTTGTCAATGCTATGTCTTCCGTATTCTAGTAACGTTCTTTATTGTATTAGTGTATGCATGTTTGTGTATTTACTGTTGTGATGGATGTATGGCTGTATGTTGTCATTACTAGATCTTCTGTATTCTAGTAACGTTCTTTATTGTATTAGTGTATGCATGTTTGTGTATTTACTGTTGTGATGGCTCTATGGCTGTATGTTGTCAATGCTAGGTCTTCTGTATTGTAGTTACGTCCTTTATTGTATTAGTGTATGCATGTTTGTGTATTTACTGTTGTGATGGATGTATGGCTGTATGTTGTCAATGCTAGGTCTTCCGTATTCTAGTAACGTCCTTAATTGTATTAGTGTATGCATGTTTGTGTATTTACTGTTGTGATGGCTCTATGGCTGTATGTTATCAATACTAGGTCTTCTGTATTGTAGTTACGTCCTTTATTGTATTAGTGTATGCATGTTTGTGTATTTACTGTTGTGATGGATGTATGGCTGTATGTTGTCATTACTAGGTCTTCTGTATTCTAGTAACGTTCTTTATTGTATTAGTGTATGCATGTTTGTGTATTTACTGTTGTGATGGATGTATGGCTGTATGTTGTCATTACTAGGTCTTCTGTATTCTAGTAACGTTCTTTATTGTATTAGTGTATGCATGTTTGTGTATTTACTGTTGTGATGGATGTATGGCTGTATGTTGTCAATGCTATGTCTTCCGTATTCTAGTAACGTTCTTTATTGTATTAGTGTATGCATGTTTGTGTATTTACTGTTGTGATAGATGTATGGCTGTATGTTGTCATTACTAGATCTTCTGTATTCTAGTAACGTTCTTTATTGTATTAGTGTATGCATGTTTGTGTATTTACTGTTGTGATGGCTCTATGGCTGTATGTTGTCAATGCTAGGTCTTCTGTATTCTGGTTACGTCCTTAATTGTATTTGTTTTCTTGTATGCATGTTTGTGTATTTACTGTTGTGAGGGCTGTATGTTATCAATTCTATTTCTTCTGTTGAGCATAATTGTGTTCTCTGCTTTATATTAAGGTGTTTTGAGTAACATGTTGTAGTTCCTTTTATATATTGAAAAGGTATAAATTATAAATTGTTTTCAATTAATTCTTATATTCATTTACATTAATTTATCTCAGACCATTTGTGCAGTAAGTTCAAAGAATTGTATGATTTGTTCGGTTCTAGCCTAAAAAACAAATAACAAAACAGATGTCCAAGAAGAGTATCGAATAAGTACAATACATACTGACGAAATTGGTCTTCTTATTGGTTGGTTGAGTACCAAAACTGACATAGGTGAACTTAAACCTCGTTTACTGTTGCGACGGCGGTTCTACCAAGATTCCTCCACCAACAAAACTGGATATGCCATTTATAACCTGAAATGTGTTGAAAATGGCGTGAAACACCATTAAAAATGTTTACGGTTGCAGCTTATTTCCATCCTTCTCCATCTTCATTTACCTCTTTATCAAAAATGATTAAAACATTTCTAGCCCTGCTTAAACTGCCAAAAATTGAAGACATGTTATACTCAGGTTAATACTGAAGACGTTTGTACTGTAACAGGGTCGTTGTTGAAACATATCTTTAATTATAGTTAGCACTAGCGCTTGTCAGTACGTCCGAACTTAATATTCGCGTGCGGTTTAAACCCGACGTATCATTCTCCAAACAACCCATCTTTACTTCAGTATTACAACTGATAACGATAAACTAAAACACCATACTGATAGGAAAAATAAAACGAAGTAGATAAAATGTGTAAATTATATTCCCTTTGGACATAAGTTGTACGCAATATTTATTTGTAAAACAAAATCTATAATTTACTCACATTTATTACTTAATGTCAATATCATTATGTTTGCATTGATTCCGCAGCAATTCCCCGAACATATTTTACAGATACTGAGTGATTTGTCATGAATATTTGGCGGAAGGGGGGTTTCCAAAACTTTTTTTTCAAATACCAGTATTATCACATTTACAAATAATAATAATTTTGATTAGTATATATTTAATCTGATCAAAGCACCTGCGGTATTCTGTCCTTTAAACGTGTCTGACTACATGTATGCAATATTATCATTGAGCACATTCAATCTGGCTCAAAAACAGAATATATCTTTGGCCGGTGCATTTAATGAAAATAGATTCAACAAAACAAAACAATGGCTGTATTCTTTTATTTATTTTTTGGTTTCGATCCGTGTTTCCAACGGCTCCTTTATCAATGGTTTTCTCAGAAAGGTTCTCCTCTTGACATATAGCACTTGAAGGATAATTCAAGGTCTAATCGTTTCAGTGGGAGTATAATGAAGGAATGTCATTCTCTGTGTCCGAAGGCACGTCAGTGACTTGCTAACGCGTATTGTCTGTCAATCATTATGCCTTATAGAATATAGCACAAAGTGTCCGTCTTCCACCTATACATATAATACAGGATAATCCAGTCTACACCAGTATTTGACATTCCTGATTCAAGCCAACTATAACCTAATTGTCTGTCTTCCACCTATACATATAATACAGGTTAATCCAGTCTATCCCCAGTATTTGACATTCCTGATTCAGGTCGACTATAACCTTATTGTCTGTCTTCCACCTATACATATAATACAGGTTAATCCAGTCTACCCCAGTATTTGACATTCCTGTTCAGGTCTACTATAACCTAATTGTCTGTCATCCACCTATACATATAATACAGGTTAATCCAGTATATCCCCAGTATTTGACATTCCTGATTGAAGTCTATTATAACCTAATTGTCTGTCTTTCACCTATACATATAATACAGGTTAATCCAGTCTACCTCAGTATTTGACATTCCTGATTGAAGTTTACTATAACCTAATTGTCTGTCTTCCACCTATATATATAAAACAGGTTAATCCAGTCTACCCCAGTATTTGACATTCCTGATTCAGGTCTACTATAATCTAATTGTCTGTCTTCCACCTATACATATAATACAGGTTAATCCAGTCTACCCCCAGTATTTGACGTTCCTGATTCAGGTCTACTATAACCTAATTGTCTGTCTTCCACCTATACATATAATACAGGTTAATCCAGTCTATCCCCAGTATTTGACGTTCCTGATTCAGGTTTACTATAACCTAATTGTCTGTCTTCCACCTATACATATAATACAGGTTAATCCAGTCTACCCCAGTATTTGACATTCCTGATTCAGGTCTACTATAACCTAATTGTCTGTCTTCTGCCTATACATATAATACAGGTTAAACAGTCTATCCCCAGTATTTGACATTCCTGATTCAGGTCTACTATAACCTAATTGTCTGTCTTCCACCTATACATATAATACAGGTTAATCCAGTCTACCCCAGTATATGACATTCCTGATTCAGGTCTACTATAACCTAATTGTCTGTCTTCCACCTATACATATAATACAGGTTAATCCAGTCTATCCCCAGTATTTGACATTCCTGATTCAGGTCTACTATAACCTAATTGTCTGTCTTCCACCTATACATATAATACAGGTTAATCCAGTCTACCCCAGTATATGACATTCCTTATTCAGGTCTACTATAACCTAATTGTCTGTCTTCCACCTATACATATAATACAGGTTAATCCAGTCTACCCCAGTATTTGACATTCCTGATTCAGGTCTACTATAATCTAATTGTCTGTCTTCCACCTATACATATAATACAGGTTAATCGTGTCTATCCCCAGTATTTGACATTCCTGATTCAGGTCTACTATAACCTAATTGTCTGTCTTCCACCTATACATATAATACAGGTTAATCGTGTCTATCCCCAGTATTTGACATTCCTGATTCAGGTTTACTATAACCTAATTGTCTGTCTTCCACCTATACATATAATACAGGTTAATCCAGTCTACCCCAGTATTTGACATTCCTGATTCAGGTCTACTATAACCTAATTGTCTGTCTTCCACCTATACATATAATACAGGTTAATCGTGTCTATCCCAGTATTTGATATTCCTGATTCAGGTCTACTATAACCTAATTGTCTGTCTTCCACCTATACATATAATACAGGTTAATCGTGTCTATCCCCAGTATTTGACATTCCTGATTCAGGTCTACTATAACCTAATTGTCTGTCATCCACCTATACATATAATACAGGTTAATCCAGTATATCCCGAGTATTTGACATTCCTGATTGAAGTCTATTATAACCTAATTGTCTGTCTTCCACCTATACATATAATACAGGTTAATCGTGTCTATCCCCAGTATTTGACATTCCTGATTCAGGTCTACTATAACCTAATTGTCTGTCTTCCACCTATACATATAATACAGGTTAATCCAGTCTATCCCCAGTATTTGACATTCCTGATTCAGGTCTACTATAACCTAATTGTCTGTCTTCCACCTATACATATAATACAGGTTAATCCAGTCTACCCCAGTATTTGACATTCCTGATTCAGGTCTACTATAACCTAATTGTCTTTCTTCCACCTATACATATAATACAGATTAATCCAGTCTACCCCAGTATTTGACATTCCTGATTCAGGTCTACTATAACCTAATTGTCTGTCTTCTGCCTATACATATAATACAGGTTAAACCAGTCTACCCCCAGTATTTGACATTCCTGATTCAGGTCTACTATAACCTAATTGTCTGTCTTCCACCTATACATATAATACAGGTTAATCCAGTCTACCCCAGTATTTGACATTCCTGATTCAGGTCTACTATAACCTAATTGTCTGTCTTCCAAATATACATATAATACAGGTTAATCGTGTCTATCCCCAGTATTTGACATTCCTGATTCAGGTCTACTATAACCTAATTGTCTGTCTTCCACCTATACATATAATACAAGTTAATCCAGTCTACCCCAGTATTTGACATTCCTGATTCAGGTCTACTATAAGCTAATTGTCTGTCTTCCACCTATACATATATATACAGGTTAATCCAGTCTACCCCCAGTATTTGACATTCCTGATTCAGGTCTACTATAACGCAATTGTCTGTCTTCCACCTATACATATAATACAGGTTAATCCAGTCTATCCCCAGTATTTGACATTACTGATTCAGGTCTACTATAACCTAATTGTCTGTCTTCCACCTATACATATAATACAGGTTAATCCAGTCTACCCCAGTATTTGACATTCCTGATTTAGGTCTACTATAACCTAATTGTCTGTCTTCCACCTATACATATAATACAGGTTAATCCAGTCTACCCCAGTATTTGACATTCCTGATTTAGGTCTACTATAACCTAATTGTCTGTCTTCCACCTATACATATAATACAGGTTAATCCAGTCTACCCCAGTATTTGACATTCCTGATTCAAATCTACTATACCCTAATTGTCTGTCTTTTACCTATACATATAATACAGAATATTCTATTCTTTCCCAGTATTTGACATTCCTGATTCAGGTCTACTATACCCTAATGTAAAAGCATGGGCTTTCCTGCCTGTCCCAAAGTCTTTAGCACTCGAATGCGTTTCTTAAGCAGTCACGTTGGTCACCTGTCACTACAGCAACTGACCAACTGAAGCGGGGTGCAGTGTGATGGGTAGAGTGTTGGACCCGGAGGTTACGGGTACCCAGCTCGACCCGATGCCGCTCATAAAACAGCACTCAGTACTGGTTCTACCAATGGAGCGGACTCGAGAGCGATTCATAAGAGCTTTCATTGCAATCGAGGTAAAATAAGTTAGTATAAACTAAGCAACTGACCAATTAACACGCCGTTAGTTTGTTACATTTGTGTCACAGTCTCTGGCGAGGAAACCTAGGACATTATCATTTTAAATAGACAATGTCGTGAACTGGTTGAAATACTGTTGAAATCGACGGTACTCGCCATCCAATAAAATACTGAGCTTCTATCTAGGTCTAGTTTCAAATTTTATATAATACTCCGCACACATATTGGCTGAACGAAAATCATGAGTCAACATGTCAACTTTTTAACTTTAAACCAGATGCATTCTATCTTTAATTTTCTTATCTGATATTGACTCAAGCACAGCGTTTATAAGGCGAGGACTCTTTTTTCATTTTACGATACATTTATATTGTGCTTTTTATGAGACTTGTGTGTATTAGGTAATATTGTACTATAATGGTGGCTGTCTTGTTGATTGATACGTCTCCTGGATATATATTTTGTTATTTTTCATAATAGTATTGTATGGGCCGGGTAGCGGCGGCGAAAAGTATATTAAACCTTATACATGGAGTATGTGGAGTTTCCCTTCCTCTTTTAACATAATTTCTGTGAAGAAATTAATCTAAGATAAAACCATAAATAAAAACAATGACAAAACCATTATAAACATAGTAACACTAAACTCAGTTTTACTCACCACAGTAGCAACAGTGACACAGAACCAACCAGTTGCAGTAATCAGTAAAATAAATGGAAATATAAACCTCTAACAACATCAATGGCAATGGCAATGCACTCCTATCATTTTGGTGACAGCCGTTGATATAGTATCTGTCACAGTAAGGTATCTTGAAAGATAAAACAAATAAATTCAATAGATAATGGTTGTAAAACTGACACTTCGTTTATCTGATGATCATTTAAGCAAATATTGCAATAAAATGATTAATTCACCAATGTTGGATCTTGAGGAATGTTAAGTTAAATGGGCTTACCATAAAACCACATACCGGTATGAAACATGTATAAACTGATTACAAATGTCTGAAATAAAGGAAATGCCACAATACATAAACTTAGAAACTGTTACGCCATTAAGTATGCGCTCCCCAATGACGGTTTTTTTTATGACTAATTATTGAAATATTTTCCTGAGATGCGTTCAGTAACGATAAACATGTGCACATTTTATTAAGAATAAGAAATTTTATATAACAAACGGTAAAGGCATCATTCAAACGACACAGTCGCCAAAGCAGCATAAACACAATTATTATGAATAATAATAATAAGGACAAAACATCCATGATGAGAAGTGACAACAGTGAGCATTCCTTGTGACGACCAGTAACAGAAGAGACACCGCTGGCGATATCTTTATTGTTCTTACTAACTTTCTGCACGTGAAAATCATGCACTAAACGATAAGGCAGCACATTTAAGTGTAGTTAGGTGTTTCTTCACGGCACTTCTGTATATACATTAGGATTATATGATGACGTTGTATAAACCCAATACGCTATTTTGAAACTATGTCATTCTAGTTTTAGATGGAACTTACCGTATTAGGGATGACAGCACGTGTTAATGTTACATAATATATTATATAAACCAACTACGCTTTTACAAAACTACGTTATTCTATGTATAGTTAGACAATACAGGTAACACATTAATATTGAATCTTTTGTATTGTATAATGTATGTATCAGATAAATATGCTGTCATCCCTAATACGTGAGATTCCATCTAAAAATAAAATGACGTAGTTTTAAAATAGCGTATTGAGTTTATACAATAAAATAGATGCAAAGTTAATGTGTTACCTGTATTGTATGAGACTAACTATAAATAGAATGACGTTGTTTCATAATAGAGCATTGCGTTTATAGTGACTGCATCCTTTAATGTATTTTTCGCGCCATTTCCAACACACGCTATGTTATATATGGCATATCTAGTTTTATTTGTAGACAAAGACATCGAAATAAATATGAGTATAACCACCGTCTTTCTGAAACAAACTAGCAAATTGTATCACATAACATGAACATACACGGCAACGATAATGTCTCGTTGTAAACTTTTTGTTTTAAATGTGAGCCATGGTAACCAGACACTTTATAAACCAAATTATCTGTGATTGCCTGCATTGGATTCTCAGTAGATAATAGCAGCAAAGGCATATCACATTCAAAGTTTAGTTACATATTACACTATTATGTTATTTCTTTTCCTTATATTATTCATTTTACTTTAATTTTATTTGAAACTTATCTAAATGCTCATACTAAGCTTAGCTTAATTTGAGATTACTTTACTTCTTGTCAAACGTTTGGTTTAGTTTATCTGGTTTTCAATAATGTTCATTCAGCGGTGTACAACTAGACATAGCCATATTAAAATCGTACATGATATTTACACCGTCTCGATTTGCATTTTCTCCTAGAAAACAAATTCGGTAAAACAGCCTACCTTTAAATATTTCCAAAAAGTATGCCTTTTCCAAAAAGGCCATCTTAATTAAGGGTCTGCTTGTAAAGTGGGGTATTTTAAGTTCATATCTGCATCATGTAGTACTATTCTTTAATTTTCGGTTTCAAGTTCCCTTTAATATCCATTTGGGTATTTTATATGCCTTCTACTACTTTCTTAATTTTTCAGAAATGTAAACATAATATTTATCCCCAAAAACTATTTTATTATTTCCCAATTAACCTTCATCAATCAAGTCATTTTCAGTTTATATCTATTAAATAAATATATATATGCATAATTGGTTGAACTAGTTTCCATGAAACCTGGTAGCAAGCATAAATCCATACTCAAATAGTTTCTGATAGAACGAGTTCTACTGTATCGACAATAAATTTAAATGAATGTTATTTTCTAATATATATACTGATAAACTTAAATGGAATGTTGTTAATTGACAATAGTCATGATAAGACCTGGAATAAGATAATTAAAAAATGTTTTATTGGAAATTTCGTGAATGATAAGAACCTAATCAAGTAAAGAAAATAGCAAGCAGGGTTTCCCCTCCCCCAGAGTCTAATGAAGCACGTAAACAGCCTTCATACTAACTAGTACCGGTCCATAATTCAGAAGAACTAGAAACAACAACAACACTCAGTAAAAGCACTGGCCGACATTTTACAACAGACAAACGGCACGAAAGAATGCTGCTGTGAGTGTCAATAATATCTAATGAAGGGCTCATTGAAAGGTTACATAGAGTAAATACTGGGGTTACCAAGATAATGTGTATATCCAAAAGGACGGCGTTCTCGATGGATATTTACAATATCTACTTGATATGAGACTCAATTTTAATAATTACATTTTGGTTTGATTGAAAAATGGATTATATGGGATTTACCATAGCTCCCTTATCTTAATACATAATCGTATATTGACTTTGTCAACATGTAGAGTGGACATGCGCTAATCTAAGATACACCTAACAGAACACCTTATCGCTACACGGGATATTGATATAAAGTGTAAACAGCGGTAGTTAATTAATTGAGATATGGTAAAGAAATACAAACAAACGGGATTTTAATATAGAACTCCACCCCCCATATGTTAGATACATGAATGCACATATTCGTTGTTTCGTATAAGGCAAGAATTAATTCTGATGATTAAAATTGTATTTGCTTTTTCAGTAAAATATCGATACGGTTATTTAAATACAGAAAAGAATAGGAATATATATAAACCACAGGAAACATAACATTTAAAGGATACAGCCGCCAAAGCAGAATGAAAAGATTAACAATTAGAAAGATATTGTTGTTATGAACGTAATCTGTTTTAATTTAAACATATTAGGTTCACGGAAAGAGTGTCTTACAACTCTTGATCCTTATTGGGGGTCGAATCAGCGACCCGCTGACACAGGGTCCGATGCTCTGCTACGATACCACTTTAGTTTGTTGTTTGTTTTACTAGCCAGTATCGTATACCTTTATATCACTTTTATCTTGAGATGTAAATGTTTTCATGTATCAAGCATCATTTTTACTAAAGGATGAAGCTATAAACTACTTCATTTTTGACATGTTAGTTAAACGTGCCGTGAAATTGGTATATACTCGTATAATTAATTCTTTATTATTTTTAAACAATACTAGAAACTATGGCAATGTAATGCAGTTATTTAAATAAAATATGACATAAATTATAAAATCCTATGTTACGATTGGTCGATTATCTATCACGTGACCTGTGATACACTATAATAAGCAATACAGTTCAAAACAATAACGCACGTGTGTTCTGTTACGACATTTACATATTCAGTCGCACGCCACCATTGATGGAGGCGTGTTCAGTCAAACGCTTGTTATAGGGACGATTCGGATGAATTTTGAATGATTTCATCAGGTCACAGCGCTTTAGCAGAAATTGGAAATTCATAATCATAAAACACGCACCGCCTGATTATTGGGGCCAGCATCTCAATCTGGATCTGATGATAGGGGCCAGCATCTCAATCTGGACCCAATATACGTAATGTTCTCTTCGGCTTCCTAACTGCTGCATACAAGTTTCATGTTCGAAAGTTTTAATTAGCAATTATTAATGTCGTATTTACGCCATCGATATATGTTTGATCAAGATGCGATTCCCATCTAAGGGCTGTTTTAATAGCATGTTGTCGTGTTTTTATCGTTTATTTATCATTACATACTTTGACAGTGGTGAATATGGTGTATGTTATACGTAATTTATCAAAGCAAATGGTCTAGTGAAGGGACGTCAAGCCCATAATCTGATTGTGTCTGTCCGATACTCAGTCACGGCCCTGTATGGTATCCCTGAGCCAAACCATTTATCCGTATAAGCTTAGTACTAAATATATATAGTTCCTCAGCGGTGTTGGTGTTGTTCCTCGCAGTTCCGTGACAGCGACTACTGCTATAAGTTCATTGTATGCTCTGTGTTTTGTTTGTGTCCATTCTGTTGTAGCGACAACTGCTATAAGTTCATTGTATGCTCTATGTATTGTTTGTGTCAATTCTGTTGTAGCGACTACTGCTATAAGTTCATTGTATGCTCTATGTATTGTTTGTGTCAATTCTGTTGTAGCGACTACTGCTATAAGTTCATTGTTTGCTATATGTACTGTTTGTGTCCATTCTGTTGTAGCGGCTACTGCTTGAAGTTCATTGCATGCTATATATACTGTTTGTGTCAATTCTGTTGTAGCGACTACTGCTTTAAGTTCATTGTATGCTATATGTACTGTTTGTGTCAATTCTGTTGTAGCGACTACTGATATAAGTTCATTGTATGCTATATGTACTGTTTGTGTCAATTCTGTTGTAGCGACTACTGCTATAAGTTCATTGTATGCTATATGTATTGTTTGTGTCAATTCTGTTGTAGCGACTACTGCTATAAGTTCATTGTATGCTATATGTATTGTTTGTGTCCATTCTGTTGTAGCGACTACTGCTATAAGTTCATTGTATGCTATATGTATTATTTGTGTCAATTCTGTTGTAGCGACTACTGCTTTAAGTTCATTGTATGCTCTATGTATTGTTTGTGTCCATTCTGTTGTAGCGACTACTGCTATAAGTTCATTGTATGCTATATGTATTGTTTGTGTCAATTCTGTTGTAGCGACTACTGCTATAAGTTCATTGTATTGCTATATGTACTGTTTGTGTCAATTCTGTTGTAGCGACTACTGCTATAAGTTCATTGTATGCTATATGTATTGTTTGTGTCCATTCTGTTGTAGCGACTACTGCTTTAAGTTCATTGTATGCTATATGTATTGTTTGTGTCCATTCTGTTGTAGCGACTACTGCTATAAGTTCATTGTATGCTATATGTATTGTTTGTGTCCATTCTGTTGTAGCGACTACTACTATAAGTTCATTGTATGCTCTATGTATTGTTTGTGTCAATTCTGTTGTAGCGACTACTGCTATAATTTCATTGTATGCTATATGTACTGTGTATGTCAATTCTGTTGTAGCAGCTACTGCTTTAAGTTCATTGTATGCTATATGTATTGTTTATGCCAATTCTGTTGTAGCGACTACTGCTTTAAGTTCATTGTATGCTATATGTATTGTTTATGCCAATTCTGTTGTAGCGACTACTGCTTTAAGTTCATTGTATGCTATATGTATTGTTTGTGTCAATTCTGTTGTAGCGACTACTGCTATAAGTTCATTGTATGCTATATGTATTGTTTGTGTCAATTCTGTTGTAGCGACTACTGCTATAAGTTCATTGTATGCTATATGTATTGTTTGTGTCAATTCTGTTGTAGCGACTACTGCTATTAGTTCATTGTATACTCTATGTATTGTTTGTGTCAATTCTGTTGTAGCGTCTACTGCTATAAGTTCATTATATGCTATATGTATTGTTTGTGTCAATTCTGTGGTGGGAGTTGTGTCATTTTAACGTTTCTCCATGAATATATTGTTTTCTCTTGTAGATGAAGTGTGCAGCATTATTTGTAGCGGTTATTTGTGGCTTTCTATTTGTTACTTCTGAAGGTAATCATAAAGGATTTTAATAGCATTGTTGAGATAAAAATTATGATTGCCTAATTGTCCATTCTGTGTGTCAGCGAGTAGCGTACATTTCCAAGCAGCCGCCGTCGTGATACTACTGAAACAAGCGTATTATTCCACAATTTGCAATATGCTACAATAACACGCTAACTCAAATTTGAAATCATGCATGGATATATCGTTGGGATATTTATATCGAATATTATTTTGATGGATTGGTTATAATAAAATAACCAGTGACTATAAGTCGGAGTTTGTAGACGGAGACGAATAACAAGGAGAACGCCATTGATATACTGTCTACATCTACATTGCACTTAGTACTTTAGGCAATTTGTAATAAAGGAATAAATAAAAAATATCCCACCTAGAAATATATTAATATAATATTAACATATACATAATGCTAAAATTATTTTATATTTACATAACGAAAGGGGCCACTTTGTTAGTCTAAGAGACAGTACATAGATAGTAGAGATATGTTAAAAGGATTAAATTGTCATATATCACGGTAGAGAGACAAACTCTATCACGTGATGCTAAATGATGGCATCACGCCCGAATAATATATTTAAAAACAACAAACAAGTGATGTTATGTACTTGGTTATTTTGCGAGTAATAATGCATAATGGTATGACATGGCGAAGAAACAAGTACAGCGCTTTTGTTGCTTTAAGGCTTTTGGAGGAACTTTCTATCATTAAGATCTCAGTCCTTACGATCGTCACACAATCCAATGGACACCCAAAATGGGTCAAACCCATGCAGCACTTAAACTATATATTAGACAATATCATTTATTTTATAAACATCTTGACTTAAACTGATAATGACGAAGCTTGTTAATTGCATTTCCATAAAAGTTAGACAAATCATGGCACAGTTGTGTTTTAAATCGGTGTTGTATATGCAAATAAGGGGGGAATTGCAAAAGTAGAATTTCGAAAATGATTTGCGCAGTTTGTAATAGTTTGTTCTGTCAAATTAACAGGTTTTTCAGGGAAGTCCATGCATATTCCTTCAGCATTATCATTAATAAACATAACACTAGCGTTGGTTCACCGTAAACACACTGTTTATTGTGATTGTCCAATTTTCTAGCCAAATATCTAATGCAATAATAGTTTTACTGGAAAACATAAATTACTTCCCCTGGCTGTATAATTTTACAAAAGTTTGGCCTCCAATAGCTGTTTCGTTCAGTATAACTTATATATTCTTGAAGTATCTAATGAATCATCAGTCATCCTATGTTACATTGTTAAATATACATTTGTTTGATCTTATAAATGGTTCTTTAAAAATACTCAGATTGTCGCTGTTTTTTGTGAAAGCATTTAGTTTTGCCTGTGTCGACTTGAGAATATATTGTTCAAGTTTAAAATCATCTCACTTCCCTTCGACATATGGACTGATTATTAATGCACGTTATACGACCGTAGCACCGTCTTCAACGACGGTAATTTGCACATATGATTCAGATAGCCATGCTTTATGCTAAATATTACAATTTTACACGATATTTCTTTTTATTAAACGGGGAGAAAGACTGGTTATGTCGCTTTAAGTATCAGGCGATCAATTATTTGAAAACCTTTTTAAAGAAAAAAAAGCCACAGCCAAAGTAAACATTTCATCTAAAATTGAAGTTTTCAAGATTAAAAATGAAAGTAAACGTAATGGAAACATTCAATTTTTATCTCGGTATGTATTTTTTAGATGTTATAGTGCTTTCAATTAATCGTGGTATTTGCAAGTACTATATGTCATTTAGGGAACTACTGTTAACAATAACAAAATCATTTTGTTTGATAGTCTGCCAACCTTGCGTGAACATTACGTCTGTTATAGAAATAAATATGGAATACACTGATCGATCTCAGAAGCGCCCGGACCACGACAGTCAAAATATGAAATACACTGATAGACTTTAAAAATGCAAAATATTCAAACTGGTTTCTAACCAATTTACAATAATTTCACCCATTTTTTTCTTCGTAAAATTGGTTATATGGTTTATCAAGCCAATTTCTTTTGGTACAATTTTTTTATACAATGAACATTCCTGGTAACGCACGAGCTAATTTCCCAATATGTGCACGTGGCGCTCGAATTAATCAATAACGCAAACTTTAATATCGATTAATGTGTACAGTGTGGAAAGACATGTTGAATTTTCCATAAATTCATTTAAACATGCCACGTTTATCATGAATGGTCAGAGGCGTGACATGTGTCTACGATGCGAAGGACCGATAAAGGGAGGTCACTTTGTCTTTCAGCATGATAATGCGCCGGCACATAGGGCTCGCCTCATCACAACTTTTCTTTAAGCGATTCAGGCTCTAGATTGGCCATCTTTGTCCCCAGACATGTCTCTAATTCAACATGTGTGTGATTGTTTAGGAAGATGCATTAACGAAAAAACGTTAACGAGTTTTCCAACGCCTTGGTTAAGGAGTGGAAAAACATTCCCCAGCGAAGATTTGCTAATATTGTACTTTCACTGAGACGAAGATGTGTGTGCTTGCGTTGTTCAAAATGGTAGTTCCACCCGCTATTAATTGCAAAGTTGGTGATTTGGGGTGTCGCTGTTTGAAATGTTATTTCTCCACAAATTATTATCCGATTTTTGCGTTTTTAAAATCCCTCAGTGTTCTATGAAGACGTGTAACATATTTTATTAATTTATATGGTACGAAACCATAATACGCGCTTTATAAAAATACAGCAAGTGATTCGACCATAAATCTTTGTTTTGGGCTTAATGTGTATGTTTCAAGAGTTTGATCTCTGTAACTTTTTATCTATTCTTTGTTCAGATATTTGATTAGTTTCCAGTTCAAACAAGGTAAATACACTACATAATACTTGTATTGCGTTGAAACGAGGACCAGAGACTAAATATCCGTTTTAATATCAATTAGTGTCATTACTTCATCTGATAAGGTACAAAAAAAGAAAATAAATACCATTACAATGAGTCAAGTATGTGCGTCACAGTAACCTTGAACGAGACTTGATATAAATTGATTATACATTTTTAGGATAAAGAATTGAAGATTTTTTTATTACATTTTTGCTGTATCAGATGAAATAGAATCAATATCAAAAATGAAAAATGAAACTACCGAAATGCTAAAAAAAAAAAAATTAAAGTAATAAGCGAATATTATTAATAATACAAAGAATTGTATATTAAGTAATATAATTCTGTCGAGTCTATAAATACGTATCTAAAATGAATTTATGGAGCACATTCAATCTGGCTCAAAAATATAAAACAGCTTTGGTCGGTGTGGTGTGCTAGGAGTGTTGAAATTAAAATTAAACGTCGAGAAAAGATTCAATAAAATAGTCTGTCTTTATGTTTGGTTACGTGTTTTGTTTTTAGAGGCAGTTGGGGAGGCAGTTCTAGGCTTAGTCGTTCCGGTGTCGGTATACTAAAAGTGTGGCAATGACTTGCATTCACTGTTCATAGTAAAATAATATGGTTGATATAAATAAGGGGCGCATTGCCTCGGATAGGCCAGTAGCATTGTTGACCAGTATAGCACCGTTGATCAGTAGCAAACGATGCAACTGGGGACCTTTATTTTCCCTGCACACTCGCTACTCTTAATGTCGCGATATATTGAGGGTACCAGGCAGCACACTTAATTGTAGTTGGGAGTTTCGTCACGCAGTCCTGTTGTCGCTGCGTATGTTTTGTATTCATTGTGATTATTTTATATTGTGACAATGTTTATGTTGTTGAAAAGACTGTGTCCTTTAATGGGGTTTAACGCCATGTTCAACATGGATGAATGAATCTGAGAAGAACCATCGTCATTCTGCAAGTAACTAGAAAACTTTGTCACATAGAGTTTTTAGACCCAACTGGGCTCGAACCCACAACCTCAGATTCATGCTTATCAAACGATTGAGCAAATCGGCCACGGAATATCCTATGGATCCTTTATATGTTTTCTGTTGAAACAGGTACACCAAATATCGCTGTTTCTCGCTGTCACATCATAAAACGAGGCAATTCAGCTAACAATAGTCTACCGAATTGTATAATTTATCATGGCACTAGCAATTATCGCATCAAATACTGTCAGAATAGCAATTCAATGCTCAGTAAATTACGTGAAAACAAGTTTCGCCGATATTTTATACTTATTTCGAAATATTTTCTCATAATGTATTTGGGAAGAACGTAGTTGGATGAGGTCATTAGTCCAGTTTATCTTCCCAGTGGCCTCTTATTCTACGCGCGTGGTCTAGTGGTAGAGCACCGAACCCATGATCGAAGGGTCGTGGGTTCGATCCTCCGCCAAAAAAAATATTCTACTGGCCGTTCCAGGTGGTGACCTATGTTGTCACCTTTTCTTTACGTATATAATGTACCTGTGTTTATTGTATATATTTGTTGTGGGTTGTTTTTTTTTTGTATATTGGGCATATGTGTTCTCATTCTTTTGACACTTATTTTAAATTAAAAAAAAAGAAAACTAATGTTTGTTAACTGAGCCAGTTTCAAGTATTTCGCTTTTTAACCCATTATATATTACTGTAGAAAAAACAACGAATTATTCATTCAGTGGAGTGTTTCCTAGTTGACTACCTTGTTCAAAGATAATTAAACAAATCTATCAACTTTATTTATTGTTTAGCAAATAGTTTAATTTAAAAACTCAAATGGAAGAATTGTAGTAACTGTTGTAATTTGTCTACGGCGTGACGCCAAGATGTGATTTTAATTATAAAGTACCGTTGTAATAATTGTGTTTTACCTGCAGGCCACGGTAACCAGACCCTTTATAAACCAAAGTATCTGTGATTGTTCTGCATTTGCTTCATATTTGTGCGGCTTAACATCAAAAAACCATATCCCGAGGTTAGTTGCATTTTATACTATTGCATTACATTTTCATTATTCTATTCGTTTAAATTTCATTTGAAACTAATCGGTTACTTTGATGATAATATTAATCACAGTTTAATTAAAAGGTTATTTAATTCTTTAAATTTTTTTCTGGTTTTCAATAATGTTCCTTTAGCGGCATACAACAAGACAACGTACTTGCTGTTTACTCCGTCTTGTTTTATGATGTTTAAGCACTTTGTGTTGTCATTTCTTATTACTATTAGTATAAACTTTTCTATCCCATAATTTACGGTTCAGGGGTATAATAAACCCATGACATACTTTTGAGATTAACCTAGTGTAATATCACTTCCGATTCATCGCTCGGTGTTTTCCGTCGATTTGTCATTGTGAAATGACAATATTCTGAAACATTACGTCATACAATGTCTCACGGAAATAAAATTAACATGCCCGATTTTTTTCTCTCGTTCCTTCTCCTATTCATTTTACTTCGATTGTGAAACAAGTTAATACAACTTATACAAATAATACCTTCATCAAACAGCCAAAAGTTTAGCCAAAATTGGCACAGCTCATGACAATGTTCAAATCTTCTCATCTGTAGAAAACATAATGTAAAGCATTTTCAAAAAAAAATATGCCAAATCAATTTACACAGCTCTCATTTCTCGGGAGTAATAATCTTGCTATCGTCATGTAAGGGGGGTAAATCTTAAGTTAGACCTAAAGAACACCACACATAGTCTGGGTGAGGTTTAAAATCACGATTCTTCGGTCTTGAGTTCGATGCTTTGTCGCTGGATAACGCGGTTCTATAATGTCTAGTTAGTTTGCAGTTGCTGACAAGTATTCTAATTGTTCTGTACAGTGTCTGGTGTTTGTATTTTTGTAATGTTAGTGCTCTTTCAATGCTTCGTCTATGTAGGGGCCGGGCCCGATTAGCTCAGTCTATTACGCGTCTGACTATCAATCCAGGGGTCGTGAGTTCGAATCCCCCGCCCGGCAACAGTCTCCGTGATGGTTGATATACGACATTGTGTCTCATTATCATTCGTCTCTCACCACTGATTCAAGTGGGAAAGTAATCAGTTACTTGCGGAGATGGGGTGTGCTCGAGTACTGGTTAATCCCAGGAAAAAAGTGGTTAGGTTAACTGATCGTCTGTTAGCCTTCGATGGCATAAAAATGACGATAAATATTCAATCAATCAATCGTCTATGTAGGGCAAATGTGTTCGTTTTAAAATTATATCAAAGTGTATTCGTTTAGCAACCGCGTACACAAAGCAATGTTACATTTCACTATAAACATATAATTATCATTTACATATATAGGTTTAGAGATCGTGCGGTCACGGCTATTGTTTATAATTGCCTAAATTACTTTATAATCAATGTCTCGGGATGTTGTTTAACGAATATATTTTAAAATACACTACAGACTCTGTCAATTACAACAATGAAGTTTATTGCTGTTTAGTCTTGGTTCAATATCATGACAAATATTTATTACTTTAATTTTATGATAAAAACAGTAATATCGATTTACAAATAGTATCTGAAACATTATATCTGAAAATTGTTAACTGTTTTTTTTTATTAAAATACTGAAGTCAATGGTACACATCTTTTTGGTATCCATAAGATATCATATGAGGTAAACAAAATCAAAATACATCTTACACTTTTTGTCATAAATGACACATGCTATAAAAACAAACTTTAGAATAATTTTCAAGAGTAAAACCTGTTCTCAAAATAAAAACTAAATAAAGGGTCTGCTTGGATAGTGGTGTATTAATGGATAGTGGTGTATTAATTGAAAGTGGTGTATTAATTTCATACTTGCATCGTTTTGAACTTCATTTTGATTTTCAAGTTCCTTTTTATATCGATTTACGTTGCTCATTTTAACTGTCTTCTATCCCTTTTTAATTTATCACATAAAAAACAATTATTACCCATTTTAATTCTTTCAATTCATCTGTGGGTCCTCCGTGGCCGAGTGGTCTAAGGCGCCGTCTCAAGATCACTTACCTCTCACCGCTATGGCCGTAGGTTCGAGTCCCGCTCGCTCCAAAAGCTTTATGTGAGATAGTTTCCAGTTACTTGCGGAAGGACGGTGGTTCTACTCAGTCTGACTCAGTCTGAGGTCTTCCTCCACCAGTAAAACTGGATATGCCATATATAACCTGAAATGTGTTGAAAATGGCGTTAAACCACCCCCCCCCCTCCCCCCCCCCCCCCCCCCCCCCCATTCATTTCATCTAGGTCAATGAAATAAAGTTTTAGTTGTGTTTATTAAATAACTATTACAACATATTTAGTTGAACTAATTTTCCTGAAACTTGGTAGCAAGCATAGGAAAGAACTATAAATCCACAGACTAATGAGTTCTGATAGAACTAGTTCTATTGTTTCCACATTGAATTTAGAATGTACATTATTTTCTAGTGATATAAATTGATATGCTTGAGAAATAGGCATTACAAACGCAAATGGTGCTTACTTTATCTACATAATATAATAATTAATATACACGTAGGTTATTTAACTTCGGTTTGGTTGGAAAACAAATGCTTATTGAGGACTGACCGTAGTTCAAACAATATATCAACGTTCGTCGACAATGCCATCTGTTTATAGCACAGTGAAACATCAACACATCAACACATGATAATGATATAAAACGAAAACAACGGACATTATTAAATTGAGATTTGGTATTGAAATGCAAATCGACTAGAATTTAGTGTACATCTCCATGTTCTTGTTTCTCGAACGCATCTTTGTTATTTTGTAAAAAGCAGGAGTTAGTTGTAATGACGCACTTATTTCAATACACGCAAAAAATAAGAACATTTGTAACCAACAAGAAACGTAGCATTCAAACGACACAACCACCAGAGCAGCATACGTCATTTTATCAACCTATATATAGAATTTTTTATTTAAAATTCTTTAACCACATTCGATATTTTCCTGCGTAACTAGTTATCAACAAATACGGACATGTTGTCTTACAACACGTGATCCTTACCGACACCGGGTCCGATGCTTTACTATGATAACTTTGTATTTGTTTTACAATCCAATTTCGTATAACTTTTCATCAAGTGTTACTAAACAGTTGCTGGCTTTATGGAACTGATGTTTCGAGCTATTAATGCTATCTTATTTATTTTTTACAAAATGATAAATATAGAAACTACTTTAATGTCCTTGTTAGTTAAACGGCCCTTGAAACCACTGTAAATCAATCATTACGGTTCTACTTTATTATCAAAATTATAAAAGTTAACAGCATTTGTTTCAGTTATTGAACTAATGTATTATATCATTGATAAATGTAGGCTTTTACGATTGGTTGATTGCCGATCACGTGTCATCCAACAAAAAGTAAGACAATAAAACAAAAGCACGTGTCTTCTCCAGTAAGACTTCTTGACTTGTATCTACGGAGACGAGCCTTAATATTAAGATATCTATAATTACCTGTTAGGTACCATGTACAAAATGAAACAATATATTATGTAGATTAATAGATTATCTACTATTCTAGTTACGTTACCACTAATTTGTCCAGCAAATATATTTACTTAAATTTAAGGTATTATTCAATCGCCTTTATGGATAGAATTTTAAAAAGGTGCCTGAAATTCTTTAGGTTATAGTTAAAATAAAGTAAATGAATTCGCTATGTGATGGATTGATTTAGCTACTCTGAAATCGTTCGTTCCCATAAATACAGAAAATACGCAGTAAATACAAATACGTGGTGTTTTCTGAATATAGCTACTATAACATGAAAATATGGTTACCTCCAACATCCTGACAGTTACAGCAAGTAACTCAATAGGACAAGCCGTTCATTATAGAAAGAAACTTTTACATATTCAGGATATCGCACGTTGTACTTGATGGAGGCTAGTTCAATTAAACGCTTGTAATGTCATCAGGTCACAGCGTTAAGAGAAATGTACAAGTCATGAATAATAAATAAAACACGTACTGTCCTGATGATATTAGCCAGTACTTTAATGGACCTGTTTATTGTTTACATATACCCCTGCCTCCAAAATGTTACATACAGGCAACTTTTGTTAATGAGCAAGTATTATGACCACCGCTTCCGACAACTGATGTCATATAAAATTATGTAAACGAAGAGCAAAACACCTTCACACTAAAGTTTTTGTTTTAAATGTGTTAGTTTAAATACTCTGTTGCATGAGAATATGGTTATTTCATGTATTTTACTAATGCACGTGGTCTAGAAACAGGGTATCGGACCCAGAATCGGATTGCAGGGGTCAGATCCTCCGCCAAGGTCATGTGTGGTATCCTTGAGCAAGTCGGTCAGGGCTATTTTTATAAACCGTCTTCATTTATGATTCCATATGAACATGCATTTTCTATTTTCAGATGAAGGTGACAATACTATTTATAGCGGTTATTGGTTGCTATCTATGTGTTATTTCTGAAGGTAAATATAAAGTGATTATCTTGATTGTTGTAGTTGTTGGTGTATGGGGATTAGCGTTGCTTTTAACAATTTATCAGTCATGTTGCGACAGTGTCTACTTGAGACAGTATTCTGAGCATTCTGCCACGCTGGAATAGCATGACGCAGATACGTGGTACGATACCCAACGCAGTCAAATTATACTAACATCAGGCCGACCAGACCTAGAACTATCCTCTAAACGCTGAGCGCAAAGCGAGGTAGTTTCTAGTACACTTTTTCATTTCTTTGGTATGACCAGGCCGGGGATCGAACCCACGACCTACCGCATTCGAGGTGAGGTGAACGCTTTACTATACATTCTGCAGGTTAATGTTATTGTGTTATATATTTCAAGAACATCATCTTTAAAATTACACTTTCCTTCTATTATAACCACTATCAAAAAAAGTTAATCATTTATCTTCTAAATTATACATTAATATGATATCCATGTTGCGGAATACTAATATTATAGCATGATAAACTCTATTTTTATAGCAAACACATCACTTTCTGGTACACCAGATCCGGGTGTAGTGCCAGTGACTGTTACCAACGCAACAGGTATGTACATCTTCCATGTCATTTTTAAAGTTATTCAATAACATCAACTTTAAAATGACTTTTTCTCTGTTGTAATCATTAAAACCTTCGTGATAATAGTTGAAATAAAATCTATGTAGCGGAATATTCATTTCATAGCATGTTAAATTCTATTTTATAGCAGGGTCTAACACATCATCTTCTGGTACACCAGATCCGGGTGTAGTGCCAGTGACTGTTACCAACGCAACAGGTATGTACATCTTTCATGTCATTTTGCAAGTTATTGAAGCTGTGTTATATTTTTAATAACATCAACTTTACAATGACACTTTCCCTGTTGTAATCATCAAAATGTTCGTGATAATGGCAAATAGTTAATCATTTATCTTCTAACTAATACGTTGAAATGAAATCGATGCAGCGGAATATTCGTTTTATAGCATGTTAACTTCTATTTTTATAGCATGGTCTAGCACATCATCTCCTGGTAAATCACGACTCCGTACTAACTGCAGTAATCTGAATCAACATTTATTTAACAAAACATAGTTGTAAGTCCAAATTACTTTTGTGGTGAAATTGAGGAAACACATCATTATTTATTCAGGTGCAGATTGATTATTTTAATAATACAGACAAAGAATGATAACTGAAATAGAATTAACTTACCCACATGATCTTTACCCACAATGCTCTTTTTTTATTTGAAATATTCTGAGTAAACGATTATGCTTTCTTTATCAATGTTTGCACATTTGGCCAAATTGAAAATATTACGGAACAATATGATAAAGTCTATATGAAATGTAAAATAACTGTTACGGAAGCAGATTTGCGCAAGCTTCTAACGCTTTTTTCTGTGTCCTTTCCACATAATTTGTTAAACGTATAACTCTATGTTTTATTGTTAATTGTTTAGGGGCTACCAGTACCACCGCCGCACCAGGTATGTACAACATCTTTCATGTCATTTTACAAGTTATAAATGTTGTGTTATATTCTTAATAACATCATCTTTAAAGTGACACTTTCTCTGTTGTAATCATTAAATAGTTAATCATTCATCTTCTGAATACATGAAATACATTGTTTTGAAGTTGAAATTAAATTCTAATGATCGCGATATACTTATTATTACATCTTAAAATGATTGTTTTTTATACTTAAATACATGTATACTACATTTAACGTATGCAATCGTTAATAAGTGCAATTGCATATTAACGTTTTTATTCTAAATGAACATATTTGTATAAAGATTTAATATTTCTATAATATTTTATGTTGGATGTTAAATTGCTATAACAATTATATTATACTAGTACCCATGTTTTACAAATTGAACACAATACAAAATATCATGTTCGGGCGTATCCTTGAATGAGATACCATCCGAAATAGGGTCAGTTATAGTAAACTATTGGGTAGTGGCACTGACTGACTGATGAAAGACAATCTGCAGTTGATTGATACTGATCATAAATTTATCCGTTTTAATTGTTATACGTATCTTTTTTGTAAATCGTTCTTTTGAACCCTTCATTGTATTTTCTTTTATCAAGACCAAGCTGTTAAAACATTAGAACAACTCGACAGAGTTTCTTGTCGAGTTGCTTCCCTTTGTGCGCGGAATTGGTGCGCATAACAGTCTATAGAAATTGTCTTTAATTTCACACTGGAGTTAAATCTCATTTAAAAATTATACATCGTCTGGTTGTTTTGGCTTCCACAGAGTTTCAGTTACGTATAGCACCACGTGTTTATTATTTAATACACGCGGTGGTTGTTCTATATTTCTGTCACTGGTATTTAGAAATAACAGAAACTTGATATATTTACTAAAATCTTATTTTTACAACCCTTCAAAGAATTTCCACGGAATAGATACACTCTTTCGGAATCGCGCTATCTGTGACACAAGCGCAGCAAGGTAGTCTCAACTTAATATACTGTAGAGACATTGAAATATTCCGACAAAGTATTTCCTTCAGCAAAGAGAATAACAAAAAGCCAAAGTGGGTAGGATCTTTCTTCAAGGCAGACTGCGCAATGTGAGCTTTGTGAGCTGACGCATTGTCGTTACCGAGCTGGATGCCATTCTTAACTTAATTTTCCTCTTTTTTTTATTTGTTTACTGCTTTGAGAACATTTTGCTCGTAAAGTTGGGCATAATGATGTATTTCCCCTGTCTGCGTCATAAAATGTGTACCATTTGGAATTAAAGAAAATTACATACAAAACCCTCTTTAAAAAATTACATTTAAAGCGTTTGACCGTTTGTTCATTTGTAATCAAATGGGGCAGTTTATTTAGTTTCAAACAATTGACCTAACTTTTCCTTTTGAAATGCCAAGACTTTAAGCTCTCAGAAGCTATTCGTCGCCCATTTTCGTCTACAATGACCTTCACAGCATCAATATTTTCATTTGTAGTATCACAACAGCACAGGCCTGCCAGGACATTAACCGTTTATAGTGCTTGTTTTAACAACATTACTGACGTGTACGAATTTCTTTTCTGCTACTTTAAAACCATGGCTTTGATGTCAATCTTATTTTGTATTTGTTCTTCACATTTCGCCATACCATTGGAATATAGCCACTTTACACGTGTGTGTACAATTCAACAATAGATATTTCAGTAAACTGTTATTTCATATGTTTGAAGTTAGTGAAATAGCATTGAAATGTACGAGTTATCAACACCGTTGTGTATGGCATTTTCTCCGGGAGCAAATTAGTGACAGAATATATGGGAAAAAAACGTATTTATTCAAGTATAGTTGTGTTTTATACCACACAAACTGTAAGTCTATGGATAGAGCGTCAGCATCGCATGCTGAAGCGATTAGAAGCTTTGTTATGAAGCTGAAAACATTTTGACATGTGCTTATTAATATAAGAGACCGCAGTGGTGGCCTAGTTGTACAGTGTCCGCCTAGCATGCAGATGGTTGTTGGTTCGATCCTAGGACAGGTCATACCAAAGACTTGAAAAATGGTGTTAGAGGCTTCCTCGCTCAGAGTTTATATGATAGTTCTAGATCTGGTCGACCCGATGTCAGTATGTGACTGGGTGGGGTCGGCGATACTCCAGTATGGCAGCGCTCAGAATACTGTCTCAAGTAGACACCGTCGCGATATAGCTTAAAATCGTTGAAAGCAACGCTTAACGCCATACAAACAAACAAACAAACAAATTATACACACAATTGTTTGAACACTACTGGAACGATTTATTTTGTAATTCTATATATTTAAAAATATAACGAGAAAAAAAAGGAATGTCTAACTGCAACAAAATAACTCCACATTTAAAAGTGTTATATATAAATCAATGAACTTATGTAATATTAAAGAATTATATTTTACAGAGGGTGGTGATAATGCTGCAGCCACACAGTACCTGGATGGCGTCCGTCTGCTTGTGACGACGTTTTTCGTTCTCTTCAGATTATTATAGAATTTAAGAATCCAAGACAATAACAATATCAACCAATCGGTTGAAATAATATATATACAATAATATATATACAATAATATATATACAATATTATATATTTATATTTATGTTTTTTCTACAAAGAGGATCCATCTCAGTCAATACGATCATTACCACGAGTGTCACATGACGAGAGTATCATACTCTCTGAATAAAAAGAAAAATCCGATTCAATTATAAATGGATTACTACAACTAAAATTTGAAATAAATTGAATACTAATTGTTTTGATTGGGTGCGATAATTAATTATGAATTAATTGATAGACATTGCCTTATTATTTGAAGAGTAAGCGTTGTATATGACGAAAATATATCTTGTTAATAGTGATTAAAATTAATTTATAAATTAATTGTTATTAATCATCTTGTGTTCTTCTTGAACCCTAGTTTCCTGCTATTCTAAACCAACGACGTTTTTTATATTTATACCCTATGCAACGATATTATAGGTGGATATACTGGTTTACCATTGCCGCCAGTTTTACCGTCCGTTTGTCGTTCGTCAGTACACAAACTGTCGTTCGTCAGTAGACGGAGTCTTGTCTGGCCTGTCACCCCCTCCCCCCACCCCGCCCCCTTCTTCTCAGTTGTGGCATTGTATTGTGTTATTCTTGTTGTTAATCTATATATTGGTTATTGATGTTGTGGGTGTGTCCTTTGCATGCTAGGTGTGGTGTTGGTCAAACTATGTTCTTATTACTTTTACTGACCGAACCATTCGCAGGCTGTTTATATTTTCTTGTAACATATGGACAGTAACGTTAATCACCTAATGTGTTCATATTACAAGGGATGTTATCTTACAGAGTTTCATAAACAAAGTTCATTATTTAATAAGTATACGACTATGAGTATGTTGAATTTGACATGTGTTATTTATTAGCAAAATACTGAAAACAAAAAGGGGCGGTATTAAGAAACTTGTTCACAAAGTAAAAAGAAACTGGTTCTCTCCCTTGCATTAATGCACATTCTAGCTTCATTAATACAGCTGTTATCTCTTTGGGTGCATGATATTTATTTCCCAATTAAATTAGTAGAATGGGGCGATTATAGTATTATATGACTAATTGGGATGTATGCATGTATTTGTAGCTTTAAATCACGTGACTTCTCAAGCATCCTCTGAAAAGCAAAGTTCGTTAATAAAAAAGAAATGGTCTACAGTTATATGTTTTTAAATAATTTAACAGATGTCTGTTGCAACTGACAATCAAAAAGAAGTAATTGTACACGTATGTGCATTTCGTTTCAAATAAATCAAGACTCAGTTAATCTGTTAGGTGATTCACATATTTGTTTGGTTTTTTTTTTCTCCTTACATTTAAACACTCAAATGAGTATGTTTATATAGGTAGACGAGCAAATAATCCGAATACAGGTATAGAAATAAGAAATAAACGTGTAACAATAATTATTCTAATGTAATAGTGTTATAGAAATACAATTTGATTTTATAATCAAAATTGTCATCTCTTGAGAAACGGGCCTCATGTCCGGTATATTTATGGAATTCTTTCTGAATAATTCGGGAAAACTGTTTTGTTGTAAAAATGTTTTGTTGTTAGAATAAAAAGATGCAATGACCAAAATTTAAGCACAGTATTTAAAACATTCGCTGTCCTGTTCATTGAGTTTGTTAAGTCATTAACTAACATCCTGTGCATGTTTTTATATAACAAAATCACATAAGTAATCGTTCTAACAGTTGTTAATACCTATATGCGCTATCAACAGATCGGAATTTCCCATTAACGGAAAAGCATTGCACAATAAATTATGCACGAACCTTCGCTTGATTTGGGCGCTGTGTAAATATAGCGGATTATGACGTCACGTCAGATGCAAAAATACAATATCCTAATTAGCTAATACAACACCTAGTGCAGTGCCTTAGTCTAGTTACAAACTTAGTCTAGTTACAAACTAAATTATTCAACAGAACAAATATTGAAAATAAATACTTCCTCATAGCAAAAACATTACTTGACCACCAGTTTGACATACTGACATGTGTACAATGTTTCATGAACCTATCTTGAGCAGTGTTAAAGTTATGGGAATTTCGTAATTTTGGCTAGGACAACAGAAACTATATTGAAAAATACCAAAAGGCACTACTTGACGCTGAAGTTGACATGTGTACAAAGTTTCCTGAAGTTGCCTTTAACGCCTTTGGTGTTGTGCTCCAGACATAATTTTTGCAACTCTCTATATTCGTTTCATGGTAATATTCCGAGGATAATTAATTATATATAATATTGATAACAAAAATGAAATAACTTTGTGTGTTAACCATATCTTTTGATGAAGATAGAAAACGCATTGTGTATCTGAGTGTATCTAAGTGCATACCGCTAATGTAGAACCCAGGTTAAAAAAATCGAGGTTCCATGTTTCGTTGCTTTACACCGGGAATGTAAAAGAACAAGAGACGCTACAAAATGATATTCTATATATCTGCACTAAACTCATAAATTATTCTTATGGAAGCGTACTATATACCTTAGGTTAAGCTAAACTTCATATATAAGTGTTCACCTACCCTATCAAACATTGAAGAGAATCAACCTTGATATCTTGTCAATTACAGAAGTGTTATCAAATGGCTTTGCACTTATTATAACGTATAAACTGTATATTACAAGTCACGCTAAATTGAGCGTCAGATTTCATTTATTTAAGATATATGAATGCATTCAGTATTGGAATTTATCGGTATATCTTAAGAAAAACTAATACATTACTTAAGTCTATATATAAAATAAATTCTTCTTTTTAAAGTTCAAGTTGCAATAATGAGTGATTAAATGTTTTACTAGATTGAAGATAAAACAAAAGAAATAAAACATTTTGGAGAGGAGATTGGGTTCGATATAATGTAATGTACCCACTTTACCTGTGAAACTACTCCTATTTCTTCTATTTTACTACCTCATATATTATATTAATTCTCCTTTTTTATGTTATTCATTATGAAGTTTTAATTTTATCTACGTGGTCAATGTTTTTTTAAAAGTTTATTGTTGAATACTCAATATGATATCGCTTTGTCAAATTTTCCAAATTCTAGTATTAAGCAAAGATGGTCAGTTATATATCCTGTTTTTATCTACAGTATCAATTTTCGTCAAATTACACTCAGCCAATAAATTATGAGGACTTTTTCGAGCATTTGTGTTATTCAAAGCAGTCTACATCATGATCCAAGACTGCATGTATGTCTCCAGCAATGATGTTCAAAGAATTAGTTGCTAGAATGTTATCCTTCAAGTTATCATAAAATCATGATCATCTTTTGGCCATAGATGATGATAAGTTTTTTTTTATTTATTTCATAGTAATACAGTGTATTATTACTTTGGTCAGTTTCCACTGAATGCATTTTGAATTTAAAAGTATTGCTTATAAGTACAGCTACATCTTTAGATTGGCTAGAATAATTTGCTAAAAAAATATTTATTACCCCGCTAAGTACGTATAAAATGTATACCTGAATCTGTAAAAATGAATGTCTTGAAGAAAATAAATTGATTATTGTTTACTTTTGAGAAAACCAAATGTTTCTTGCCGCTTAGTTTGATCTCCATGACCCTGTACATTGATAGATATATTGGACTGTTACTTGTCAGTATCGCTACGCACTAAAATATAAATATATGCAGAGACCCAAGTTGTTCCAAACAAAACTTTATTATTTATTGTTGTGGTAATGTTGTTTGAGGTAATAAAGCTAAATGTGCTTGCATATGTTTTTTCGATAATCAACTTTAATGGAAGTATAAACTTTGTACCTCTGTAATTCTATCCACTCTCTTTCAGAATCAAACTAACATTTTAAACACAATAATAGCATCCGCGCCAAATTTAAAGCAAACATACAAAGAGGATACATCACTGTGTTCAATATCTACCACAGGATACATCACTGTGTTCAATATCCCCCACAGGATACATCACTGTGTTCTGTATCCACCATATGATACATCACTGTGTTCAATATCCACCACAGGATACATCACTGTGTTAAATATCTACCACAGGATACATCACTGTGTTCAATATCCCCCACAGGATACATCACTGTGTTCAATATCCACCACAGGATACATCATCACTGTATTCAATATCCACCACAGGATACATCACTGTGTTCAATATCCACCACAGGATACATCATCACTGTGTTCATTATCCACCACAGGATACATCACTGTGTTCAATATCCACCACAGGATACATCGTCACTGTGTTCATTATTCACCACAGGATACATCACTGTGTTCAATATCCACCACAGGATACATCACTGTGTTCAATATCCCCCACAGGATACATCACTGTGTTCAATATCCCCCACATGATACATCATTGTGTTCTGTATCCACCATATGATACACCACTGTGTTCAATATCCAACACAGGATACATCACTGTGTTCAATATCCACCACAGGATACATCACTGTGTTCAATATCCACCACAGGATACATCATCACTGTATTCAATATCCACCACAGGATACATCACTGTGTTCAATATCCACCACAGGATACATCATCACTATGTTCATTATCCACCACAGGATACATCACTGTGTTCAATATCCACCACAGGATACATCACTGTGTTCAGTATCCACCACAAGATACATAACTGTGTTCGGTATCCACCACAGGATACATCACTGTGTTCGGTATCCACCACAGGATACATCATCACTGTATTCAATATCCACCACAGGATACATCACTGTGTTCAATATCCACCACAGGATACATCATCACTATGTTCATTATCCACCACAGGATACATCACTGTGTTCAATATCCACCACAGGATACATCACTGTGTTCAGTATCCACCACAAGATACATAACTGTGTTCGGTATCCACCACAGGATACATCACTGTGTTCGGTATCCACCACAGGATACATCACTGTGTTCGGTATCCACCACAGGATACATCATCACTGCGTTCAGTATCCACCACAGGATACATCACTGTGTTCAGTATCCACCACAGGATACATCACTGCGTTCAGTATCCCCCACAGGATACATCACTGCGTTCAGTATCCATCACAGGATACATCACTGCGTTCAGTATCCACTACAGGATACATCACTGTGTTTGATATCCACCACAGGATACATCACTGTGGTCAGTATCCATCACAGGATACATCACTGTGTTTGATATCCACCACAGGATACATCACTGTGTTCAATACCCATCAAAATGTTCAACAAAGTGCACTGAAACTGAAAAGAATGTGTACCATATCTCAATAACGTAGTATATACTTCCAACATAATGGCGCCAACGGGCAAAAACATAATAAACAACAAAACAGCATTAAAGCTTTGGTTACGCAATCATATAATAACCATGTATGAGGTCATCTGTATTCGATTTCTAAACACGATTCAAGACTATATGAAATACAATCATTTTTATATCCTCAAAGAAATATTGAAAGGTAACATTCCATCATAGCAAAGGACACTACTATAAGGGGTTAGCCATAACCAGAGTGGTGAGCACCTGTTGTCAAATCAATTTGTCTTTATTTATTCCTTTGTTCTTTGAATGATTGTTATATGTTTATGTTTATGTGTTATGTTTGTTTTATGTTTATGTGTATATATTTGGCAATAAAATATGTTTACACTTAACCACACTATCAGGATAATATGTGAACAAGCCTCTTGAACAGAAACAATATTGAAAAACTCAACCATATCAATTATTCTCCCGAACTGCAAATTTAGTAATTTTGGATTTTTATTCCCAAATTAACAGACATAATATTGAAAATGAAAAATTCACGATATCAAAAGACACAACAAGACCACTAGGTTAAAGGCATATGTACAACGTTTCGTGAAGTTACTTTGAACGGTTTTGAAACCGTGCTACGGAAACGGCGATCTCAGTATTTTTTATTTATTATTATTATTTCTCCCTGTTAACACTATACTGAATATTGCAAAAGCCACTACTGGATCACTAGGTTGACATGTGTATAAAGTTTCATGAAATTTCATTGAACGGTTTTGGAGCTGTGCTCCATAAAATCTTTAGGACGCAGGGATGCACGGGATCACGGACACACGGATGCACGTACGTACGAACGATACCCAATTTAGTACCCAAGCATTTATTATTGCGGTGGATAATAAATGTATGACCAGACGAAGTATCCAGCTCTTCCGTCCGTTTGAACGTCTCACACAACAATAAATTTTGTAATGTTCTACATATATAGAGACATGCACTTCTGGAACACTGGATATATTACCAATGGTTCTAAATTTGCCTTGTTCCCATAGTAGTAGGCCATCCAAACACAGGAAAAAAACTTTTGATAGCAAATTTGAGTAGAATTTGGCATCCATGCTTAATGTCTTCCTTGGTATGTATACAAACCTGTGAGGGTGGATGCCATTCATGAAATCGCCTCATAATCTCAAAATTAGGTCAAAGGTCAACTGGGTGCAGTAATTGACATATAGAATTAAGGAAACTGTCTTGTTAAAATATATGTTTATTTATTGAACTGAAAACTATAGAAATATGTATGTTGTAAGCAACCACTAGGAAAATGAGTAAAACATGTTAAAAATTATGTTGTCAAATTGAGGTCAAAGGTCAAAAGGTGGGTAAAATTTATGAATTTTGAATTTCTTGTGAAATGCAAGCTTCCAATAGATAAGAACAGGCAAGTATTTTAAATCAAATGAAGTGAATACATAAACAAACCTTGTGAGAAATTAAGCATATTAAAATAGAAGGAAAGAGCTTCATGAGGTCACAATAGAAGTCGGACAAAACTAAAAGCGATATAGAAATAGATAATATTCTCTGATATTGCTCAACAAAGAAAGCTAATGATCAATAGTTGTTTTAATATACACTAGTATACGTTGTTATATAATAAGGATATCTGTTAGAATGCAGAAAGTAACTATTCGGATGGCATGCATTCCAAAAGCCTTAATCATAGTGTAACTATCACTGACTATGTATCATTGCAGTGAAGAATTGGGAAAGTCATCGAGTTAAAATCACTTCATATTCAGAGACATTCAATAATTCAGTCTTTGTGGTAGAGTTCCTAAATCATACAATCCTAGCAACTGGCAGAGGTACCAAGGACAACTTGTGTTTCAGCACAAAACCAATTTCTACATTTCAGCTAGCATTTACAGCTGACAAAAATATGTTTAAACATTTCTGCATGTTTGAAACATCATATATCAACGCAAATGTTTTGTTGTTTTTTTTTGTTCAAAGGATCATACTCAGAAAATGTCAAACGTATCCATTTGTTTGATCAAAACTTGAACATCAGACTCATTAAGATCAGTTCCAAAAGGCAGGTCATCATATATGATGTAAGTATGGTCTTCCTCTGCATCACTTTCTCTTTATAGTGACTTCTCTAACAAATCCGACTGAGTTGTCAAAGTGACACAGAATCTTTCTCTGGCTTTGTCATTTTGTGTGATTCCTTTTTTTCCTAGTGTTCATGTTACAAATGTTTTCATCCAGCTTGTTGCTTGGTCAGTGTTGGGTGATTTTGCTCCTTTTGACTATAAAATCCTTTCTTTAAATTCCCCACACATATCTGGTGCTGTCTTTCGAGAGGCTTCATATCATCTAAGTAAACAGGTCTTGATTGCCGCATACAGGTTATTTCTTTTTAGAAAGGATGACTGATCTGCTGTGATAACGGTGTTGCTTTGACCAATATGATTTGAAATTTTTTCAAATATATTGATTATAGTAGTAAATGTGTTCAGTTCATCTTAATAGAATTGTAGTATAGGAAGCATTTCTATAGTTGTCATTGGACTGCTTAATTCATTGTAAGCTCTCCAAGTCGGAACTGTTTGCACATCATTTTGACTATTTTGCTAAAATTCTATTCAAATATTCCGAATATATGCTGTTTAAAGTGTTTCATTATTGTTTGTGTACCAACTACTTTCATTTATGTTGTCAGGTCCATGTATTTGATATATCCTACCATCATTGCTTTATCTAAGTGGATAGTTTTCATAGTATCAGCAGAAGCATGTTGGCCCAATTATTAAGTTCTGGTATTAGTACCCACATAATATTCTCTAAAATTTGACTGTATTTCCCAACCACCATATTGTGCTGTTAACTATGTTTCTTTCATTTAACGTTGCTTCAACAGCACCAATATTATCCCAGGACATAAACAGATCATATCCATTTTCGATATACATCCCAAGACTGTCATTTGCAATTAAGTTGTCATTTCAACTGATAATATTTATAACAGTGTGGTTGACAGCATGAAAAAGACTGACATTCATTTCAGAACGAGCTGTCTTGTAGGCCAACATCTTGAGATTGTGTATGCCGTTAGATACGCCAAATACTATATCTCCTGCGCTAGTATACAAACGTCACAGTTCTCAGCATAGGTTCTGACATCAGCATTGCCATCTAGAATAATCGTCATACCAACAAATAACAGGCAAGATATAGAAAGAACCTTACAGGAATTACCTTGTCTACATAATCAATGTCTATTCCATCCCGAAAGGAATCATCTCACCTCTTACTTGTTGAGCAGCAGTCAACACTTTCCTGTATATGTATACTTTCATATGGTTCTACAATACTTGAAACATTATCAGATAAATCAGTATATGACCCAAAATCAGACGCATATATGATAGTCTAATAAATTGTGCATTGGGTCAGTAGCTTTTTTGACGTCTCCATAGAACGATCCTCATATTTGCTTGGAACAGTCTGATTTAATACCCGCTTCCTTGTAAAATAGCTACTCCAGTCGTCACCAATAATCACCGGAGCTAAATCCTCATAATTCTGTCGTTACTGTATCATCGTCGATAGTATCCTCATACTTCAAAATTTGTTTTTTAAACTTAGACAGACATTTTAGAATGTATTTTACTTCGGACGCAATAAGATCATTTACAGCCGCAATACATATTCTTGAAACATATCACTCATAAACGGTGTAACTGTTTTACATCTTCCGACTGAAATAAAATACAACAACTCGAATCAGTTTGTAATTGCTGAACGGACAGGAGCATCTTTCAACACTTCTTCGACACTACTAGTAGAAGTTCCAGGAGATCCCGTTTGTTTGTTTTAGTTTATTAATTTTGTTTTTGGAAGTAAATACACTATTAGAATAAATTTTATGCCATAAAAAGTTTCAATCAAGTGTCACGATCAAAACTGTAATTTCTGTCAAGAACTTCTATACTAGAGGTAACAAGTAATTTTCTTCGAATCTCGGATACTTTGTGAGGCATATTTATATATGGTAGGACAAGTTTTACTATCATAATGTATATGAATTCTACAGTTTGATGAGCACAGCCAATTCTGACAAGATAATCAAACTGGCAAAGTTTGTATTTGAGATGTTTAATAAAAGAACTCTTTACCTCCAATCTTAAAACAAAATGACATCATGAATTGAATTAAATCTCGAAATTGTGTATTACTTTTTTTCTTTTTTTTCAATATTTGAAATAAGATTAACACAAACATTGATCACGAGCAAATCAACAGAACAGTCAATACGTTAAAAAAATGTATATATAAATAAATATATTGCATTCATTTTATCAAACCTGTATTGAAATTATAATGTTCGTATTATGAATTTTTAATTGTTAGATTCCACGTTTACCATGTGTTTAAAAATGTATTATGGGCCGGAGGCCTACATTACTCAAATAAAATATTGTATATGTGTCTATATTGTCTATTGGACTATTAACAACATGTCATTACAAAAAAATATATATATAAAACAACATAATTGTAACATTAGTGACAATAATTTATATACCATACCGTTTTGTTAATTTTTGCATCTGATTGACCTTTAACCTCAACTGTGACCTTAAAACGCAATTTCATGAGTGGCATCCATCATCACACGATGATATACATATTGGGGGAATAATGTTATGGTACTAAAACAATTCTACTAAAAATTGCCATCAAAAGTTAAAATAAGGGTCATTTTGCTTTAAGGATGGCCTACTATTGATTGTCCTCTCTTGGTCCAATTATGCAGAAAAAAATATCGATTGACCAGGTTGCGTTTTCATAATTTCGATGGTTTGATGACACCCCTTCATTTTTGACAATTCTGTCCATTTGTTGCAGTGTCTTTAAACTGTTATAGCTTCATCCAACAGAACCCAATGTTATCCAAGCTCGGCATAAATCATGAAAATGTTCCAATATTTCCATATGCACAAAGAAATAAAACTTTTTAAGCATTTTCAACCAATTGTTCAACGCGTTACACAGCTCTTATTCCTTGGGCGTAAGAGTCTTGCTACCGTCATGTAAGGTATGTAATTCTTAAGTGAGACCTTAATGCATCAGAGTCACGTGTTCATTATTTCTGGTCATCGTGTAATTAATATCGTGATGGCAAACTCAAGTCCCTATTTCATTCTTCACTGCATATACGCTTTGCACTTTCTTTGCAATCGAGAAAAAAACTATAAGGAGTTTTACTCTTTTGGTTCTACAACATACCCAATGTTTAGTGGTTGACCCGCCAATCCATTCATCCCTTCGTCCATGATTTATAATTCGTGTCCGTGATACGTGGTATTTAAACCAGCTTGTGCATTTTTATTTACCACTAAAAATGTCCGTATTACTAATACAAAATTAATGTTTTTTCGCCAAAAGTTCCCAAAATAAAAAAAAATGTGATAGAAGCACACGCCCAATACAGCAATAGATTAGTCAAGGCGTTTAACAAAAGAGACCCTTAAACATCAATTATAGAAGACAGGGTTACTTAGTCTAGATTGAGAGTGGCTATCGACACAACATATAAATAACATTATCGGTTGGCAAAACACACTTGAGACGGGCTATCAAAAAGCATTAAAATATCGCTCAGTTTGCAATATGCAAGATATAAAAGTGTTAAGCGGATATAATCTTTTATATTAAAATGAACTAAATGGTGCAGACATGCATTAGTGACTTTGCTGATATGTTAGTTTAGAGGAGGGGTGGTAAAAAAATATTTTTAGTTCATGAATCAAATATCAAAGTGGGTATTATTTTTTTTAACTTTCATAACATCATTTTAATAATTACAAGACAAAGTTCTGATGTTGAAAAATAAAAAATAAATACACAACAGTACACATGCACGTTCATATCCACAAGGTTTTGCAATAAAAACCCAAGCCAGTGCTAAACGGTTTTTTGTAACGTCATGTGTAGAATGAGGATATATTTTAAATGAAAAATGGCTGGGAAAAAAACTGATCATAATATGATAACTGAATTCCGAAGTAACATGAAACATGGCCGACTTCATGCTCATTTGTCCGAACAGTTTAATTGCTACCTATTCGTTAAACAATTTTCTTTGATTTATACGTCTTGTGCATTTTTGTAAGACGCAATATGATTGGTGAATTGATAGCTTTCGCTTTCTCCGTCTGTGTGTGCGTCCGTGTGATTCCATCTTCAAAAGTATTGTGTGTGTGGGGGGGGGGGGGGGGAGTGGGGTCAAACACATAGAGTACAGAGCAAAATAATCATAATTCTATCTTTAATAATGACAAAATTATCTCCAATTGTGTACATTATTTGTTTAGTTTGCTTGTCCGTAGCATATTCTCAAAATTATGTAAGGTAATCCAACGGGATTTCGAACATGGATAGCAAACAATGTATGGCAGTTCAGAGAGAAAATTTCATTACTCTATCTTTAATAATAACACAATTATTTCTCCCTTTTGTACCATTTTTGTTTGTCCATGTAGATCTTCAACAGTATGAAACTGAAGTTAAGCATTTGTTCGGGGAGCATCCAATATTTCCATCGAAACCATTCTTGGTTTCAGTGTCCTGCTAGGTTTAACTAACATTCCGTACTTCCCTAAAAACCTCATACAAAATTGACTAAAATTCAAATATAAGTATATTAATGTTTCGTATCAGCCCTGAATATAAAATCGCTGAGATTTTTGATAAATGCAAGAATTGAGAAATCTCGCAATATTTGGCAGGTAGCTGTGGTATTTTAAGGGAATTTAATAAAACAAAACCGAAAGATGATAGTCACGCGGATTTGATTACAAGTTTTAAAGTGATAATTTGGCCCATGAATATTGAAAAGTAAAGTAGTTCGCCGGACGATGGGCGGTGCTGTCGTTAGATATATAAGAATGCTAAAGGTGTGTACCCATAGCGGAAAGTTTATCATATTGGTCAAAATAGATAAAAGTGTTTTGTATTTATTAAAATAAAACATCGAAACATAATATGAATATATAAAAATAATTTAATGAGTTAATATTTTGATAGGTTTCTTTGATTCCATGGCGGATTGGTCTTATGTGCTCAATAGTCTGCCAACAGCTGAAGTCATGTGTTCGAGTCCAGCTCTGTCCAGCTCTGCCAGTTACCTGCGTTGGGACGACAGTTCTACTCCGATGCCTGCATTATTCGGCTATGGTTTTCATAAACATATAAAACACAGTATCACGGTTAAATAAATGGATTAGTGGTTAAGGCATTGGACTGCGAACCCAGGGGTCGCAGGTTCAATCCACCGCTCCTTCAACTAAAAATACTTTCGGATCGGACTTTTACAAAAATTGAGGTCCCATGCAAAAGAACCAGAGACGCTACCTACGGGTCTTCTGCATCTCTTTCTTCTAAAATTACTAATGTTCGTCTGATACGTCGCCCTTACGGAATACGCTTATGTCGATGCTAGTGTACTTATGGAGGTATGTGCCGACTCGGTTAGACTGAATCTGCTATTCGTTGCTTGGTTGTGATACTCGATACTTATATCAGATGTTGGCGTACTGGACGTGTCGTGTGCTAAGAAATGGGGATTAACTTCATTCCATCAACTTAGATCTCACAAATTCTCTCAATAATATTAAAATTGTTATCACGGTTAGTTTGTTTGCTGTAGTATAATTTAAATCAGCATGGAATAAGATAACTGAACGCCAAAACTCGAAATACACACGGGAGACACCCTTTAATCTTAAAGTAGATTCGACGTCATGTAATGTATATAAACCGGCGGTGCATTATACGAAACTGTTTAAACTTGCGGCACCAGAAGTCAAATTAGCAGACGAAACAGCAAGGTGTGTATATTTTTATCTTACTCTTCTCTTATCTCCACAGTTTGTGTTATCTTTCTTTTATCCATATGTTTTTTTTATTTTATTTTTCGTAGTGAAATGTCAATGATACAGTGTTAGAAAAATCAAGATTGATTTATTTATTTATTTATTTAATTTATTTATCTATTTATTTATTTATTTATTTATTTATTTATTTATTTTTTTTTTTTTTTATTATATTTATTTGTTCGTTTGTTCGTTAGCTGTGTGTTTCTTCCTTTTTATCTTTTTTTCCCTTTTTTTTTAAAAAAAAACTTTCATTTATTTAACTAATTCTATCAAACATATGTTTTCAATCTTTATTTTATTTAGACATTCAATTAGTTTCATATCATTAAGTCGATGTGCTGTAAAACGAAATTCATTTGTTTTAAATCCTATTGGCTAATTATGTTATAACGTCCATATAAAGACAGTTTCTGTCTGGATATATATTTTATATTTAAATTATTTACATGTTTCTTTGTTGTTGCTAATAATGCATTGCAACAGGAATGTCCTTTGATCGTTATTTTAAAAATAGTTTTATTTTTTTTTTTTTTAAATCTAAATTTGAGAAGACTTACATCTCATCATATAATCTAAATACACATAAAGGAAGCGTGTATAAGCGTCAAAATAAAATGGAGAACATCACAGGACACAATAATTGGAATGAAATTAATCTTATACTTAAAATTTATGAATAGGTACTGAAAAAGAGAACTGACACAAATTAAGTACTGACTCGAACATCAATATTACAATTTACATTATGTTCTCAATCTTTTAAACTGTACACTGGTGACACTGTGGATAACCACCGAATGATGCCGATTACCCCGCTAGGATTATTTACAAAGTGACACTGTTTACCGAGTGCTGTATCTTTGTTATTAATCAGATTGTATGGTGGCTTGAAGTTGCCACCCCGCTGGATAGTTCGGTGTTGATAATTCAGGTTTAAAGCTTATGAAATGTCGGTCTGCTGATAACGCAGATTATTGAATTATTGAAGACTTCTAATGTCAAAGAAGGATGATACGGCTATATTTGCATTAACTATCCTGGGTGTTGTCCTAGGTCACTGTGGTCTAATGACAATTTACCTCTCACCGTGGAGATCGTGATTTGTGCCTATCTCGTCCAAACTTTTAATGTGAGGCGATTTGTCTGTTACTTGCGGAAGGACGGTGATTATACCCAGATTCATTTTGATTTCTTCATCTACCATCAAACATGGACACGTCATGTACAATCAGTTAAGCGTTTCGTAAAAAATAAATATGCATAATATATTACCCCCAAAATGGCATAAAATGTACTCTATAATAACGTTATTATCGGCATGATAGACGTGTTTTAACTGTCAATATCATAACGAGCAGAAATTAACATTTATGTTTTATCACGAGGAAATCATTAAAAAGGTTTTGGGTTAAAATTAGAGAATGAGAGGAAATAAAAATAAATTTAAAACTAAAATATCGGCCAATGATTTTAATGAGCATTTCAAGAATGTGTTTGTTTTCTTCGGATGATTTATACAGTAATGACACGGTAGTTTGCTGGCCGAAGAGGCTCATAATTCTAATATGTATTATAAGTAATATAAAATATGAACGTAATTGAAAACGAATATCATTTTAGGCTGGCTTTATGCCAAATGCGTGGCCCTGCTTGTATCGTCGTGATCAAGCTTTACAGTGAGTTTTTTTTTCATGTTTAAGTAATTTACCGGTCGATACTCTTTTTTTTCTTTTTCTTTTTTTTTTAGCTACCGTAAGGTTGCCCGTTTATAACCCCGTAACGGGTCTGCAGGGGTCGGGGCCATCCCGCTGCAAACCGCACAATAATAGCATGTATACAAGTTTAGCAACATATACAAAACATATATTGTCATATATACAACATACATATCTCAAAACGGGATAGTTATACATTAAATATTCACTATATATACTGGAATATCTGCTCAGACAAAACGTACAAGCTGATCCTTACAGATATCCCAGTATATATCGAAATTGTTTATTAGAATTAATGTTTTTCACATTTCATATAAGTTATGTAAACTTGAAAAAAAGCGAAACGAATGCATTAAGGAATTTATTATTTCGTTTTTCTCGATTTTGCATAATTGCAATACGTTAATAGTCACTATATATTGGAATATCGGTTCAGACAAAACGTACAAGCTGATCCTTACCGACATCTCAGCATATAGCGAGAATGTTTAGTTGAATTAATGCTTTTACACATTTCATAAATATATATATAAACTATAGGACAAAGGGGTAATCTTATAATACTTATAAGCAAACAACTGTCGCCCTATATAGATAACGTTTGCACAGGCCTCTCGTGTGTAAAGCAACCTTCACGAAACGAAACAGAAGAGTTAAGCTATATTTCAAAGATGATGTTTTTAAGGAATGCAATATTCAACAAATCAAAAATTGTTTGTGTCAATTCTCAATAAATAATTTATAGCGGCAATGTTGTTTTGTTTGTTGTTTTTTTGGTTTTAAATATACAATCTGTTTTTTTATACAACGTTATATAATGTCTCTGAAATATGTATTTGTTAATGAAATGTACAGCTATTCCTGTACTACCATATATTCCATTTCAATTCAAATACAATAGCTTTACAGTGTTAATCACCGCCAAAATGGTTATACGCGACAAGGACTATGTTTTATTTCAAGAATGTCATTTTTGTCATGTACTTTGTATATGCAAGCAGAAGCAAATCAAGCATAGGCATATATTGTATTGTATCAATTTTAAAATATGTTGTATAAAATCAACCAATCGCTACAATAATATCAATCAAATTTGGATGACGTATGGATATTTATTAAAACCGGACTATTAGTACTTTTATTATAAGTTTGTCCCGAACACCGAAATTTACGTACGGAATGTCTACCGAACCATTTTTTATCATGGCCTTTTAAACATAAATATCAAAATCTTTTAAGATAAAAAAGGTAAACAGAAAAATGAGACAGAATTGTCTAGGGCTAGAAATCTTTATCAGCATCAACTTTCAATGTTGCTTTCAAAACCACAGGCCTAACAAATGTTAGGAATAAATAAATCACTGCAATATAAAGATCTGGAAAAAAGTGAACTGGAACTATAGTTTTACTTCTGTCTCCCCATCTGTAGGTCTGGAGTATTCAAAAAGATAGTAGTGGCGTGAGTCCTTTTAGGATATTAGTTGAAAGAAATTAAGTAATATGTTTTTGTCTATATATTGTTAATAAAAAAAAGTTCAAATTTTCCCCTGAAAACGTGCATGATCCATACATGTAGAAAATGACATCACTTACTTTCGAAAAAATTTACAAAAGTTCAATTGTTCACAATTGTTTTATCTGTTTACCGTATTTTGTAATTTCCTATATTTCAGATGGACATGAAAATTATTCTTCCGGTGGTCATCTGCTGCATTTGTATGGGGACGTCAGGTATGTATGTATGTAACATAGTGATACTGGGTATGCAATATGTTACTAACAATTTATTAGTTGCTTAGGCCTAAAAAAAAAAAAGGTTTGTTTCCTGTTACATGCCCAAAAACATATGGGTCGGTAGGTAGGGATTTTTTTTTTTTTTTTTTTTTTTTTTTTTTTTTTTGTCGTTATCACACTCCTTTATTAAATGGAACATCAAAATGAATGAGTTTGTTAGTTTCTATTACATGATTATATATGTCATTTTGGGGGTAGTGGTGTGAAAGTAATATATCTTTTAAATAGTACTCAATTTCAGATATGAATCTGAAATCTGAAGTGGCTATAATAAACCGAGGAAGATGTTTGATATAGGCTATAGGTGTAACCCCACCATTGATTTTTGTTCTTTATTCTATAGTAAATAATAAAAGTTTGAAGGCTTGTCATTCATAGAGGGTCCCAAATGAAAGAAGTGAAACCTACATTTTACTGTTTGTCAACCTCTGCACTATCAAAATATGATGAGAAAAGTAGGGGTCATGTGTCATATAAGAGATTTTTTTTCTGCTCAGTGTGTACACTGGTGACAAAGTGAAAGTAGACTTCAGAAATCATGAATTCATACCCCAATTTTCAAGCATCATTTTTTTTTTCTAAATTCACAATTCAAACATGACAATGCTATCAAAATGTTCAAAATACATCACTAATGCCATTCAAATAAAAAAATGAGCATTAAAAATAGGAAAATGCATTTTTAAAGAAGAAGAATTGAGGATTATTTACAACCGCCATTATGCGACTACCCCACGGAAGCACTTCCTTTTTGCAATGGTGGCACTATGCCTATACTGTCTTCGCAAAAATTATACCTTGCACCGTTTCTGTGAGTCTATATCGTCTAGGCGTATGCAGTGATTATTTTATAATGAGATTACGAGCGTCTAAACGACACAGCGCGCCGGTGCGTAAGAAATACTTCGTTGTGAAAATCACCAAAAAGAGCGCGAAATCCGATGCCGATTTTTTGGACATAAAAACTTTTGAGTCGGCAGTTAAAATATAGGGTCGGTCGGGTAACCGGAAACAAACATCTTTTTTTTTTAGGCCTTATGTCTTGATGAAAGTTATAATGTTTTAAAAAACGCAGCAGCAAACACGTATACTTCGTTTAAAAGTTTTACCTTTGTATTGATTTATAAAATGATGTGATAACGTCAAAAATACTATAATATTGTATAGTCATTTTTTGAAAATACTTCTTATCAGTCGTACAGAATACATTTGGTACTATATTGATCATTACACAAACCATGCTCTGTATTGTCTTTACGAAACAAAGACTATCGTTATTTAAACACACATCTGTAAATACAAGTAATAAAATAAGTTTAAACCAAAATATCGATAACCTACGTGCATGATTGTGTAGTTTATAAGAGGAAAAAATACGTTTGAGTGTCAGTTTGTTTTCTAATACATGTTTTATATTTGCAAAATGCTCTTTAGTGTCGGGAGCCGCGGCAACAAAGCTGCTTACCCCACCTCTGTTGACCGCACCAAAAGTTACTTCAAGCAAACCAACGACCCGACTCAGCCTTACCTTACCGGCAGTCACTTTACCACCGTCACCATTTAACAACGGAACTACCGAATCTGCTGGTATGTTGATATTTGTTTTCTTGTTCTGATGAAAGTATAATATACATGACAATAGTGGCAATTTATGTATAGAACTGTTATACTGTTCGTTAAAACAAAACAATTATTATAAAAATTGTATACATACGTGATTACATACATTTTATCTTCTTGGTCACATGGGAATTATTCAAAGAAATAACTCGACCTTTCAGACTTGAAATCGATCACACAGCATCGATCAACTTTAAGCAATGTTCTGGGAACGTTATGATGGCGATTTATTTATGAAGCTTTATACGGGCCTTAGCGCTGAATAGTCGTCCTTATCTTTGTCTTTTTATTCTTTCAATTATTATTCTCTTTCTGCTTTGACAATTGGCCTGACGCCAGAATGACTATCGCTCCGCCCACTGGCCATGTGATGTTGTTTGTCCAAGTAAATACAATGTAGTGTCGCTTGTCGAATAAACATAGCAACGTAGCAGCCAATAGCGATCGCTGCTTGGATTATTGACTTGTTTGATTGACAGCCTCCATCTGGCCAATCAACAGTTGACAGTTTTTTTGTGGAAGAACGATGTTTCTGCTCGAATTAGTGAAAGTAGATCCTAAAAATAACCAGTGTATGCGTTTTAGTTGACTGCGTTGCTATTGTTCTGGCTGTTAATGTTTTATTATGTTAGACATATAGTTTTATCATACCTGTATTTTATATCATCTGACAATATATGACAGTACATATCTAGTCAATTTGATTTATTTGTTTCAGCTCCGTCACGCCGTCCTACGATTGGATGTTTTGTTGTTGCAGCAATAACCACATTGAAGCTGGTTTGGAGATTCGTCTGAAATTGTGTTTTTGGATAATAATTGTAGAAGGCAGTGCTTTTATTTGGTTTATTTAAATATAACACCGATCTAAATGAAAACAGCATGTAGAGGCATTTAGAGCTTTATTCTTTATAGCTCTCCCATTAGTTTACAGATTGAACATTTATGCGAAATGACAGAGTGTGTTTCGACATGAATCGATCGTAGAATGTATTGTTTTTAATTCGACTAATACAAATATCATTATCAGTAAAATATTAACACATCATTTAGGACTAACTACATGCTTAAATAATAGTAAACTTACATCTAAGAAGAGCATTTAGGTGATCGTTATTTTTTACTGTCTTCAGTTAAACTGCTTTTAGTTACAGTGACGTTGATTTAAAATATACAAAACCAGTCAAAATGAAGTTAATTTTTTTAAATATTTCGGTAAAACTTAAGAAAATGTTGATGAAACATAGACCAGATGTTTTGACAAAACCACAGATCTGCATTTATGCTTTGACAGAACCACAGATCTGCATTTATGTTTTGACAGAACCACAGATCTGCATGTTTTGACAGAACCACAGATCTGCATTTATGCTTTGACAGAACCACAGATCTGCATTTATGCTTTGACAGAACCACAGATCTGCATTTATACTTCCAATGTTGTTAAATATTGGTTTAGATAACAGTCAATATGTTATTTAATTATATCCCTCATGTTTCAGCATTGTCAACTCACTATCGATAACGTTAGATTTTCTATTTTCCATCCCTCACTTTAATCGTTTGAACATTCGTATGTCTTCTGTTCTGATCATCTTGTATACACTACATACCTGTATTATGTATTTATCTGACATATGACGAGAGAAATCTCTCCGATGACGAACCGCGTGCGCTATACCATGCTTAATTGCTTGCCATAAATTATATATATATATATATATATATAAGCTAAACATGAATTATACAATAAAATATATTGTTTTCTTGTGTGTCTGATTTTATTTAATTATCCTACCATCATTTTTCTAGACATTGTCTTTGTGGCCGAATGAGCCATTATCTTCGAATGGGGCCTTCCTCTTTGTGTTTCAATAAACTTTCAATCGTTAACTTAACAAAAATTTATAAGTGATGCATTCTTAATAAAACAGATAAAATAATTCAATCCTGCGCATCCGTCACTAATTAATTAATTCAGACGAATCGTTTCGTTAACGTTTCTTACACGAGGTCGTGCCGACCCGGAATGTGTGTATTCATTTGTGACACTTGATAAAGAGGCATTTTTGTACACTCTGTTGTGAATCCGTGAAGTTTTAATAACAATGTATTTATTTAGAGATGGTAAACTCATTAAGTTTTATATACTATACAAATCTTATTTTCAATGAGGCCCTCTGAATAACACATTTTAATATCAAGATTACAATGTTTTACATAAAACAATATTTGGAGCAGATACCTGCTAAAATCAATACTATGTTAACAATGACAAAGTGCAATATTCTATTTTCATGCAAAAACTGTTGTAGTTATCAGGAATTATTTGTACACATATTTAAAAGTAGCAACGTTATTCAATTTTCTGCTTGTTGAATGTATCTGTTCCAGACTTCCATAGCAGAATAAGAAGAAGTTTAGTTTAAGCCTTTGGATGCATAATGTCTTTGATTGATATTGAGCGTAGATTATAGCGAGTGTTAATGGGTATCTCGATAAGATTACATACATATGAAGGGTACTAAATTATTAATTGCTTTAAATACAAAAATGCCAAAATGATATTTTATTCTGTCAGGAAATGATAACCATCTAGTTCCTGATTGGAAATATGAAAATGTAATCATTACACCCACATCTCCCCACCAAGTCCAACACGTCAGTAGCTCAGCTAAATGGCTGTAAAGCTTCATTAGCTGCCAATTTTGTTTTTACTGTATAACGTAGTCAAAGTTTCATAAATTATTTTAGTTTAAACTTATTTATTTTACTTCGACTGTGAAACAAATGTGAAACAAATTATTATCATCTTATTATTTCAGAAAGTCAATTTATAGTAACAGCATACCTGTCACGCAATGATAAATATTTATATAAGGTTGTTTGATAACGAGAAACTGTTAAGTTTAAGTTAACAAAATATCATTATATCATAACCAGTATATAAACACATCGTTTTGAGTGATAATTTCAACACAACATTTCACACTTCCGACTGCGTTACAACATTTCACACTTCCGACTGCGTTACAGCATTTCACACTTTCGGCTGCGTTACAACATTTCACACTTCCGACTGCGTTACAGCATTTCACACTTCCGGCTGCGTTACAACATTTCACACTTCCGGCTTCGTTATGTTTCCACGTGAGAGCTCACTATATTGAAACGTGCGTGCCTAATAAAGCTATATGACAACAGCATAATAACAGTCAAATCTGTATAAGCGGTCACCTCTGTTAAGCAGCCACTTGTCTTAAGCAGTCACATTTGTTATTTACAATTAATATGTTTTCAGAGGAAACTAACCTGCATTAAACAGCAACCTGTCTTAAAGGCCACTTTTGCTCCTGTCCATGACTGGCTGCTTAAGACAGGTTTGATTGTATTAAGAAAAAAGTAAAGCATATCGTTTTAGGTAATACATTTTATTCAAATAGTTCACTATTGTTATCTAACTGCTTCTGTAAACCAAGACTATGGGACTATTTAAAAGCATATGTATACATATAACGTGTTAGAAATAACACAACAAAGTATGCAGACGACAGTTAAAGATATAAATAAAGTAATTACGTCTTCACACATGTTACAAATATAACGATCAAAGAAGGAACACGTTAGATGCAAACCAGTAATTAACAAAAATAACGTGAAGAATGATCTTTGTATAAAGCATTATTATAATCGTGCCTTCAATCAATATCGCAGCAGTTAATGAATTTCGGTCGTAAAGTAGAAAAGCATTTAATTTATTAATATTTATATATATTTTGAACATGTGCATACTGCCGGATTTGGAAGATGCGGGTTTCTTTTATAGGCATAGTACCACCATTGGAAAAAGGAAGTCGATTCCGTGGGGTAAACACATAATGGCGGTTGTAAATAATCCTCGTGTATTCTTCTTTAAAAATGCATTTTCCTTATTTTGAATGCTCATTTTTTTTATTTGAATGTCATTATTGATGTATTTTGACAGCATTGTCATGTTTGAATTGTGAATTTAGTAAAGAAAATGGATGCTTACAAATTAGGGTATGACTACATGATTTCGTAAGTCTATTTTCATTTTGTCAACAGTGTACACACTGAGTAGGGAAAAAATATCTTATATGACACATGACCCCTACTTTCCTCATCATATTTTGATAGTGCAGAGGTTGACAAACAGTAAAATGCAAGTTTCGCTTCTTTCATTTGTGCCTCTCTATGAATGACAAGCCTTTAAACTTTTATTATTTACAATAGAATAAAGAACAAAAATCAATAGAGGGGTAACACTATATACACTGCCTCGCCTAATGATATGACGATGGGGTAAGAACGGGGTCTAAGCGAGGTTTCATGCACCCGTTAACCAGGTTTAAGCCTCGAAGATATGTGTTAGCTACTGACCGTTACAAAACCTCTGACCTATGTTGACACTTCTTCTGTATGTATGTGTTGTAGTTATTATGAGGTTTTTTTTATTTATTTTATTATGTTTATGATCTTGTGGTATCTTTGTCCTTTAATCTCTTAAATTTTGCGTCTTCTAAGCAACAAAAACTTTCTTGTTTCTGTAAAAAAAAATCAACGCCAAGCGTCTTCTGTGTATGAAATCTGCAAGCGTTACAAGATATATGATCAGTGATGAACTTTACTTACCCAAGACACATTTATATTGTGTAGACAAAAACTAGAACCAGGACGCATTTGTGCGATTATTTGTTTCGGTCATACATTTTTCTTGTACGCCTTGGGTAAAATGTAAATTTCAGAACAAGTACAATAGAGCAATACACATTTTATGTGTAGATGTCCAATGCAACGTCACCACTAAAAAGATGCTCCAACGATTTCTAATTTTCAAAATCATCTTTTGTAGTTGTTTTCATTTTAAACACGTTTCATGTTAATATATATGTGCATCCGTAAGATTTATTGGTGGGGAAATCCCCAATAATAAAATTACGTCCTTCCAGAAGTAACAGGAAAACGTCACATAAAGCTTTTGTGTCGAGCTGGTCTCTTACCCAGGACCTTAGTAGTTAGTGTTAAATTGTCATTACTCAGTGCCTCAGCCATTGGTCCATTAGACAACATACCTCTATCTGGTAACATGACACAATTTATGTGTCAAAAACTAACGGGTTTCCAAGACAAATCATACATCATTTATGCTAGACCGCGGCGTGGTCTAGTGGTAGAGCGATCGCCTCTCATGCGGAGGGTCGTGGGTTCAATCCCCGGCCGGGTCATACCAAAGACTTTAAAAATGGTACTAGAAGCTTCCTCGCTTGACGCTTATCATTTAGAGGAGAGTTCTAGGTCTGGTCGGCCCGGTGTCAGTATAATGCGACTGGGTGGGGTATCATACCATGTGTCAGCGGCATGATACTCCAGTGTGACAGCGCTCAGAATACTGTCTCAAGTAGACACCGTCGCGATATGACTGAAAAATTGTTGAAAGCGACGCTAAACACCATACAACTACAACAACATATCATTTATGCTATCCTTTTATAGAAAAAAAAACAACATTGTAGGTGTTGCACTTACGTTAAAAAAAAGCGAATATGTTTACATACACATAGTTATTGGCCTAAAAATACACACATATATATATGTGTGTGTGTTATATAAATACAATGGAAAATTAATATCTCAACTCGATATTTCAATAAAATAACTTTATACATGCATCAGTTTCCATGGCAATAATAACATATAAACACAAAAAAACTAGTATTATTAACGTTCAATATATTCCGTCCAATTCAAAACGTGTGTTAACGTGTGTCTAGTATTCGTGTTAACAGTTGTATTTGGTGCGAATATTTATAAATTATGTCACCTATGTTAATGTTAATTAGTGTAAACTTATTTATTTTACATCGATTGTGAAACAAGTTCTTACAACTTAGACCAATCAGTCTCAAAGTCTTCCTGGGTAGAACCAGTACTAAACATATGCGGTAAAGTGTCTCGCTAAAGGACACCACACATAACCTGCGACCCTCCGATCATAGGTTCGATTCTCTACCACTGGACCACTTGTTAATGTTAATTGAAACTATCTGTCATATAATATCTATAGGATGTTTTTAATAATCAACATCGCACTGAGATGATTTGTTCAGAGCTTATATGATCGTTCTACTCCGTTTTCTGGATAAAACCAAACACCAAATGTTGTTTGTGAAAGTGCATCGGGTCGAGCCTGGGATTAAACCCGCGACCTCTGACGTGAAGGTAAACATTCTGTCATATGCACTGTCGTCACGCCCCTTTATACAGAATATTTTCTTCTATTTTCTCTACACATTTGAGTCTGAATTTGCTTCCATTGTATCATTTGCTATTTCAACACCACCGGTCAATGTTTTGTCTTTAAAACTGTCTAAGTTATCCATATTAAAATTCAAATGGCCAACACTGAACACCAGATTGTCGTTCTTCTGTGAGTTTGTGGTATTACATTCGACATATTCATTTTCGTGCATTGGTCCCTCGTAGTAAATTCCCATTTCTTCTTTCTCTGAAAGCGGTTCTATGGTGTTGTATAAATCCATATCAAAAGAAGAGATTACATCATAAATACTTTCCACTTCAAAAGACCCACTTCTGGACACATTATTGCTGTCCAATATCGTGGATTGTGTTACACATGAAATACTCCTGCTTTCCACATATGCTGATTTATGCGATGGTGATGATGATTCCGACACTTTCTTTTTCGGCATTGACAATTGAAGACGTTTCCAAAATTTGTCGGTCCTTTTTGTATCGTCAGTTTCGGGCCATTCTAGATACGTTACGGAATTTATTATTCCTTTTAGGTTTTTGTCCATATTAGCCCTAGCAGACGTAATGTCTTCAAGCACAATCGGAATGATTCGGTGCTTCTTTTTGAGCATTTCCTCTTGCGCCTTCTGGTACTCGAACTGTGTAAATTCACTCTGGATGAATCGTGGTGTAAGAATCAGGATAGTTCTTCTCGAACCTTCAACGGCGTTTATGATATTGTTTGTAATTGCTGTGAAGGTAAATAAAACTAGAGATTTATAATAGTGTTTGTAAATGCTGTGAAAGGAAATAAAACTGGAAATTTATGATATTGTTTGTAATTGCAGTGACGGTAAATAAAATTGGAGATTGATGATATTGTACGTAATTGCTGCGAAGGTAAATAAAACCGAAAATTTATGATACTGTTCGTAATTGCTGTGAAGGTAAATAACACTGAAAATTTATGATACTGTTCGTTATTACTGTGAAAATAAATAAAACTGATAAAACTGGAGATTTATGATATTGTTCGTAATTGCTGTGAAGGAAATAAAACTGAAGATTAATGATATTGTTCTTAATTGCTGTGAAGATAAATAAAACTGGAGATTTATAACATTTTTCGTAATTGCTGTGAAAGGGAATAACACTGGAGATTGATAATATTGTCAGTTATTGCTGTGAAAGTAAATAAAACTGGAGATTTATGATAGTGTTTTTAATTGCTGTGAAGGTAAACAAAACGTAAGATTGACAAAAGTGTTCGTAATTGCTGTTAAGGTAAATAAAACTGAAGATTTATGATATTGTTCGTAATTTCTATAAAAGTAAATAAAACTGGAGATTCATTGTATTAATATTGTTCGTAATTGCTGTGCATGTAAATAAAACTGAAGATTTATGATATTGTTCTTAATTGCTGTAAAGGTAAATAAAACTGAATATAGAAAATACTGTTCGTAATTGCTGTGAAGGTAGATAAAACTGGAGAATTGTGATATTGTCCGTAATTGCTATGATGGTACATAAAACTGGAGAATTGTGATATTGTTCGTAATTGCTGTGAAAGTAGATAAAACTGAAGATTGATGATATTGTTCGTAATTGCTGTGAAAGTAAATAAAACTGAAGATTTATATTATTGTTCGTAATTGCTGCGAAGGTAAATAAAACTGAAAATTGATAATATTGTTCGTAATTGCTGTGATGGTAAATAAAACTGAAGATTTATACTATTGTTCATAATTGCTGTGCAGATAAATAAAACTGGAGATTTATGATATTGTTCGTAATTGCTGTGAAAGGAAATTAAACTAAAGATTAACGATATTGTTCGTAATTGCTGTGAAAGTAAATAAAACTGAAGATTGACGATATTGTTCGTAATTGCTGTGAAATGAAATAAAACTAAATACATGCCACCTAAAGTTAACTTGAGTTAAAATATATATCCAGTAGAATATAAGAAGTATACAATACACAAGACATGTATAGGGAGTATGACGCAAACCATTTCCAAAATGAAATACAAACATAATAATTTTAAATAGAGTAAAATTGGAACAGCAATAAACTTTCCCAAGATGCATCAGGAAGCAAGTGTGTTCAGTCCTATAATATGGATCGCTAGAGAAACAAACTTTTATATAAAACAAGAGGCCAATGCGCCATAACGGTCACCTGATTATCCTTGATGACATAAAGCTATATATGAATCTATTTTCCAACTTTTGTCAGTAAAGCATAAGCATTAACCCTCATGTCAGCAACAACATATCACACCAAAAACCATTCAAATTTTCTCTTATATAGACTGAGTTAAGTTGACCCCACCCCATGTGTCAAACCGTGAGACCCAGGGACATGCAATTCACATTTTTGTAAATGAACCATATACGTACATAACCATGTTCACCATTTGTTTCCCAGTGCTTCCAATAGTAGGAAGAAGATGTTCAAAGTTTACCTTAAATTTCACTCTTTGCTCTCTCTCTCTCTCTCTCTCCCCCCCCCCCCCCCCGCAGGCCCCAGAGGGGTGGGGACCATATAATTCACAATTCTGATTCATCCTTAGCTGCTTACAACATTTCATGAGGTTTTGAGAAGAAGTCGAAAATGACAATTGTTTACGGTGGACGACGCACGATGGACGACGACGGAAAAAGGCGATCGCAAAAGGTCCCTTGGTGACCTAATAAAACGATACAAGGCCACATATAATTTAAAACCAAATCAATTTCTACCTCAGAATGTCACTTTATTACATGAAACAAATAACACAAATGATAAAGAAATGGGAAACCTCGCATGTTTATTAAAATCTTGATAAATATTTTATAAGAATACAGACGCGATAAGCATATGCTATAGGAACGAAATAAATAACAAAAAAACAACATACTTTCTCCTGGAACGAAATCCCTGAAGTGTAAGCACAACTTGAATCCCAACTCCTTCTCAAGTTTCGGATATAGGGTATGAACGACAAAATGTTCGTCCACCTCGTCTGCTTTATACGACACAAACGCGTCCCACTGTTTCTCGTCTGAAAATAGAAAAAAAAAGTCCTATTTAAAGTCTAATTACACAGTTGTACCCCTTAACAGTGATGGTAACACGATTATTGTGCTATGAAAACAGTCCTATGTAATTTGGTTCGAACTATTTTCAAAATGGTTCACGGGGCTTGTGATTTCTTGCTGCAGATGCTTGCATAGAATATATTGCAATAAGACACCAATGGTGTTAAAATGTGACTTGTACTGGATTTAACAGATGAAAGTATTTTAGAATATTTCAGGACTTCATTCTTTAAAAGGCTACGGAGTGTCACTGCACTGTCATATTTTTGAAATAAAAAGCTGGTCAAATTACCAGTTGCTGTGCATTGTATTGAGCCTGCTGTGATAAAAGTGATTTAAAACATTTTTAAAACGTGTAAATACTATATCGTGTGTAATCACAAAACGCTAACAAAAGAAAAGAAAATTGCAAAGTGCCGGCCCAGCTAACATGTTGTTGAACAATTAAATATAGAAGTTTATTAATCTATTCCTTTAAGAAAATGAGTGATCAACAATTTAGAATAGATAACAGTTTATATGTTGATCTTTGCTTAAATGTGTAATTTTGTTGTGACTGTGTCTTCTGTTGACTTAAGCACAGTGGATTTAAACACAAATCAAATCATATAACAAATAAAAACACAAGTACCCGTGAAAATATTAAAAATTAAAAAAACAAAGTCAAGATTACTATGACAGTTACATGAATAATTAATGTTTGATTAATTAATGTTACTTAATTATCAATAAAGTAATAATATTGTATTATGTTTTTTGACAGTTATTTTCCATGTTTAATTACAAAGGCATGTTTGTGAGGATGTTTAATTACAAAGGCATGTTTGTGAGGAACCAGACATAAACATAGTTAATCTTGTTGGGTCTGGCTTCATTTTGTTTGTCTCTTCTTGGTGTTGTAAATGCGTGTTAATTTGTTGTCGGGTTTTTTATTTTCGTTCGTTGAGAGTGAATCTTGAGTTTTCCTTCAAGTTTAGTTTATACTAATTTATTTAAGCTCGATTTCGAAGAAAGCTCAAAGTTTACAAAAACAACCGCTCCCGAGCGGCTTCCTGAGTGGAGCCAAAACTGGCAGTTGATTTTTAAGAGGCAACGGGTCGTGCAGGGGATCGAACCCTCAACCTATGACATGAGCGGCCAACACTCTATTCATAACACTTCCGCTCCGCTTTTGTTTCTTTTTGGTGTCATATTGCATATATGTGTTGAGAAGCCGTAAAACGCCACTTTGTTGATTCCTTATTACAGCGTGCGTACATGTACATACATATGTCAGTACGCATTATTGGGCACGTATTTGAAACACTTGTCATCACGTTATTCACAAAGGTAATAGTTAATATTATATAGAGAGTTGTCTCACCGTCATCTTCATACGCTTGGAAGTAATGGACAATCTTCATAATTAGGATAACTCTGTGCTTCCACATCAGGTAAGGGGCGACAACTGACAATGTTACCAAAATCACAAACACGCCAACGCAAACACCGACAATCCACAGATACCACGTGCTTTCCCGAACTTCTACGGCTGAAAACAGAACATAGAAATGCAAATATAACTACACATTAATACGGCTGAAAACAGAACATAGCAATGCAAATATAACTACACATCAATACGGCTGAAAACAGAACATAGCAATGCAAATATAACTACACATCAATACGGCTGAAAACAGAACATAGCAATGCAAATATAACTACACATCAATACGGCTGCAAACAGAACATAGCAATGCAAATATAACTACACATCAATACGGCTGCAAACAGAACATAGCAATGCAAATATAACTACACATTAATACGGCTGAAAACAGAACATAGCAATGCAAATATAACTACACATTAATACGGCTGAAAACAGAACATAGCAATGCAAATATAACTATACATCAATACGGCTGCAAACAGAACATAGCAATGCAAATATAACTACACATCAATACGGCTGCAAACAGAACATAGCAATGCAAATATAACTACACATCAATACGGCTGCAAACAGAACATAGCAATGCAAATATAACTATACATCAATACGGCTGCAAACAGAACATAGCAATGCAAATATAACTACACATCAATACGGCTGCAAACAGAACATAGCAATGCAAATATAACTAAACATCAGCTATCCTCACAGGTATAAATAGCTTTAAATGTAATGCGGAAGAACAACACAAAAATTAATAAAACATGTTTCACATGATTAGGTAAGTATATAAAATAACAATTGGTTGGTCCATTGGAAGAGAAAAGAACGCAGCCAAGAAATGACAATTATATACTAGTACTGTATTTCATTTAGTATGTTCATGTGGGGTAAAGAAATATGCTACAACTCTGCTCCCAGTAGCACCCGCTTAGGCAGCATTGTAGTTTCGAACAATAATAAAAAAGATATACTAGTAGGTCCAACAGAAGACCAATATAAGAACACTTGGTTCCAGGGACAAAAATATAATGCACACAGAGTTAAGTATGGGGCAACCAGCAATGTATTTTACAAAAGCGTATATGAGGTGTTTTGTGTAAACACGTATCTGAGCAGTTTTGTGTTTACAATATACACATAACGCATGATGCTGTTTAAAATATTTAAACTATCTCGTCGTACGGTATAACGACGGGGGTCATACGGAATAACGACGGGGGTCGTACGGCATAATGACGGGGGTCGTACGGCATAACGACGGGTAAAGAGCGAGGTTGGTTGGGTTTACCTTCCCAGGTTTAAGCTCCCCGGTGGCGTCACTTGTCTACTGACCCTAGGGTGACCCCTGTTATCTTTGTTCTTTATGTATGTAGTGTACGTATAGTTATGTATGAAGTGTATGTATATTTATGTATGTAGTGTACGTATATTTATGTATGTAGTGTACGTATATTTATGTATGTAGTGTACGTATATTTATGTATGTAGTGTACGTATATTTATGTATGTAGTGAACGTATATTAATAAACTTTATTGGGTAAATTCTATCCATACATTTTTTATGGCAATGTCTTTTGAACGATCTCAACCTTAGATATCTAGTTTACCATGACAGATAGAATAAGTGTGAGGGTCTTCTTGACTATAAATTAGGCGTCACTACATGCTTGTAATTTCTGGTCTAAACACAATGGTCTCTAAGTGTGTTTTTCAAAATTCATTCTTGATTTCAAGAATGTTTGATGAATACCACCCATGGCTCTTCCCTGGTGGTTATATATCATATTATGTTTTCGTTTTCTTTTCGCTACTATTGTACACATAAACGCATAGGTCTGATTCATTAAATGAAAAATTCAAATCATATACGTTTTAACAACGTAGTGATCGCAGTTAATGAACATAAATAATTCAAGCGGATGATCAGATTGCTTTTTTCAAAATTTGAATTGTCAAACTGTCATAAAAAGCACATAAAACAACAGCGAACACAACTATACTATATTATTTCCGTGAAAGGAAGACAAAAAAACCATTGTAGTTTAGTGACTGTCACTTTTACCTTTAATTTCAGAGTTGACATGAATGGGTTTACGTAGTTAGATAATGATCACACAAAAAATGAAAATGTTAACACATTGAGACTATTATGTGAGGTAAATGTGTTTTTATATCTTTATGTAGTGATTAAGCTGCCGTTGTGTATAAGCATATTACTTTAATGGGACAAACCGTAATTTCCTTGTCAGTACGGTATATCTACAGCTCAGTTAAGTGAAACTGGCTATTGTCCACAGCTTAGTTAAATTCATCGTACTGAGTTGGACGGTCTATTGTCGTCATGGTATATCTACAGCTCAGTCAAGTGAAACTGGATATTGTCCACAGCTCAGTTAAATGAAACTGGATATTGTCCACAGCTCAGTTAAGTGAAAATAGCTATTGTCCACAGCTCAGTTAAATACACCGAATTTCGTTTGACGGTCTATTGTCACCATGGTATATCTACAGCTCAGTTAAGTGAAACTGGATATTGTCCACAGCTATGTTAAGTGAAACTGGCTATTGTCCACAGCTCAGTTAAATACACCAAATTGAGTTTGACGGTCTATTGTCACCATGGTATATCTACAGCTCAATTAAGTGAAACTGGATATTGTCCACAGCTCAGTTAAGTGAAACTGGATATTGTCCACAGCTCAGTTAAATACACTAAATTGAGTTTGACGGTCTATTGTCACCATGGTATATATACAGCTCAGTTAAGTGAAACTGGATATTGTCCACAGCTCAGTTAAGTGAAACTGGATATTGTCCACAGCTCAGTTAAATACACTAAATTGAGTTTGACGGTCTATTGTCACCATGGTATATATACAGCTCAGTTAAGTGAAACTGGATATTGTCCACAGCTCAGTTAAGTGAAACTGGATATTGTCCACAGCTCAGTTAAGTGAAACTGGCTATTGTCCAGAGCTCAGTTCAGTGAAAACAGCTATTGTCCACAGCTCAGTTAAATACACCGACTTTCGTTTGACGGTCTATTGTCACCATGGTATATGTACAGCTCAGTTAAGTGAAACTGGATATTGTCCACAGCTCAGTTAAGTGAAACTGGCTATTGTCCGCAGCTCAGTTAAGTGAAAATAGCTATTGTCCACAGCTCAGTTAAATACACCGAATTTCGTTGGACGGTCTATTGTCACCATGGTATATCTACAGCTCAGTTAAGTGAAACTGGATATTGCCCACAACTCAGTTAAGTGAAACTGGATATTGTCCACAGCTCAGTTAAGTAAAGATAGCTATTGTCCACAGCTCAGTTAAGTGAAACTGGATATTGTCCACAGCTCAGTTATGTGAAACTGGATATTGTCTACAGCTCAGTTACAAGAAACTTGTCATTGTCTACAGCTCAGTTAAGTGAAACTAGCTATTGTCCACAGATCAGTTAAGAGAAACTTACTATTGTCCACAGCTCAGTTAAGTGAAACTGGATATTGTGTACAGCTCAGTTAGTGATATTGTCTACAGCTTAGTTAAGTGAAACTGGATATTGTTTACAGCTCAGTTATAAGAAACTTGTCATTGTCTACAGCTCAGTTAAGTGAAACTAGCTATTGTCCACAGCTCAGTTAAGTGAAACTGGATATTGTGTACAGCTCAGTTAGTGAAACTGGATATTGTCTACAGCTCAGTTATAAGAAACTTGTCATTGTCTACAGCTCAGTTAAGTGAAACTTGATATTGTTAACAGCTCAGTTTAGTGAAACTTGTTATTGTCTATAGCTCAGTTAAATACGTCGTACTGAGTTGGACGGTCTATTGTCGCCATGGTATATCTACAGCTCAGTTAAGTGAAATACACCGTACTGAATTGGACGGAATATTGTTAATACATTCTTATTTACATATATATCTGAAAATAACATCTACATGATGGACGTATGGAATTAAAACACTTTAGTATGTGTGTAGACCCTTATTTTGGTTTCTTTTGGTTTGGAAAGGGGCATAACTCCTGTAGATGGCGGCTTGGCTTCCTACTTTACATTATCGTAATCACACGTGATATTGCTGTCACACAGCACGTGATATTGCTGTCACACAGCACGTGATATTGCTGTCACACAGCACGTGATACTGCTGTCATACAACACGTGTTATTGCTGTCACACAGCTATCGTTACTGCTGTCACACAGCACGTGTTACTGCTGTCACACAGCACCTGATACTGCTGTCACACAGCACGTGTTACTGATGTCAAACAGCTATCGTTACTGCTGTCACACAGCTCGTGTTACTGCTGCCACACAGCACGTGTTACTGCTGTCACACAGCTATCGTTACTGCTGTCACACAGCACGTGTTACTGCTATCAGACAGCACCTGATACTGCTGTCACACAGCACGTGTTACTGCTGTCACACAGCACGTGATACTGCTGTGACACAGCTATCGTTACTGCTGTCACACAGCACGTGTTACTGCTGTCACACAGCACGTGGTACTGCTGTCACACAGCACGTGGTACTGCTGTCACACAGCACGTGATAATGTTGTCACACACAGCACGTAATACTGCTGTCACACAGCACGTGATAGTGCTGTCACACAGCACGTGATACTGCTGTCACACAGCACGTGATAATGCTGTCACACAGCACGTGTTACTGCTGTCACACAGCACGTGATACTGCTGTCACATAACACGTGTTATTGTTGTCACACAGCACATGATACTGCTGTCACATAGCACGTGATAATGTTGTCACACAGCACGTGATACTGAAAACACACAGCACGTGATACTGCTATCACACAGCACGTGATAATAATGTCACACAGCACGTGTTACTGCTGTCACACAGCACGTGATACTGCTGTCACATAACACGTGTTATTGTTGTCACAAAGCACATGATACTGCTGTCACATAGCACGTGATACTGCTGTCACACAGCACGTGATACTGAAGACACACAGCACGTGATACTGCTGTCACACAGTACATGATACTGCTGTCACACATCACGTGATACTGCTGTCACACAGCACGTGATACTGAATACACACAGCACGTGATACTGCTGTCACACAGTACATGATACTGCTGTTACACAGCACGTGATACTGCTGTCACACAGCACGTGATACTGAAGACACACAGTACATGATACTGCTGTCACACAGCACGTGATACTGATGTTACACAGCACGTGATACTGATGTTACACAGCACGTGATACTGAAGACACACAGTACATGATACTACTGTTACACAGCACGTGATACTGATGTTACACAGCACGTGATACTGCTGTCACACAGCACGTGATACTGATGTTGTGGTAATAAATAATATCTGACGAAAAGGTCAATTGGAAGCACAGAACATTACCAATATAAATTTTAAATAGTTGTTCTTGGAGACTGACAGCTTAGTGTGGTTACAAGAGCATAGCATAGGAGTATAGATGGATTTGATGCGAGAACATGAGAAAAAATTAAACTTGTCATATCCTTTTAGACTAGCTAGTGGATTGTGTTTTAAGATCTAATTGTCAATTATCTCAACTGTCAATTATCTCCAATCATTTCATCTGACTGCTTGCCACAATACAATTATCAGAGCACGTCGTCGGCAACAACCTTTTCACTTGATATTAATTGTGAAACAGTTGTTTACAACTACAAACAAACCAAGCATGATGTGGTACTAAACAAGTATACAAGTTATTTAAGGTATGTGCATTAATACTTGGACATATTTTTATGACAACAACACATACAGAAACTTTTCAATGATAATTTTAATGCAAGAACTGGCTATTTTATTACTTGGATTGCAGTAAAAATATATATTTTGTAAGTTGCAGTAGTTTGTATATACTGTGTGGTGGCTAAAAAAAAGCTCTTCCCGTACTTTGACAAGGTTTGCAAGTATTTCTGATTTCTTCGAACCATGCAGCCAACAAATAGAAATTGGCTGATGCCGGTACCAAGGACCATGAGGAGGAGCATTTAGCGTTAAATAAACTTAAGAATATCCGATCACAATTTGACAACTATATTACTAAGCAACAAACAACATAATATACATGCATGGTGTTGATTATGTATTTTTTTTTTAAGTTATTGCAAAGGAAATTAACTGAAACATAAATGGCTTCTAAATATTCAATATTTGTTTAACTGGATATCATACAAGTATTTCTGTGTGCCGTGGCGTTGCTATGGCTACTGACCAGTACAATGCATAACCCCTATTGTCATTTCTTATGTATGAATGCACTGTACCTATTGTGATTGTTCTTGTACTAATTGACCTGGTGCAGTCTGTCAATCAAACAAGTCGATAATCCAGTCAGCGATCGATATTCCTTGCTGCGCCGCCGCCATTTTCGTTAGACAATCTGACGATGTCTATTTAAACACTACATTGTATTTCCTTAGATTAACAATGCCACGTGTGCCATTGGGCGGGGCGATAATGGTTCTAGCGTCAGACCAATTGTGTTTAGGCTAGGATTATTATGGTTACATCACCTGTAGGACATATATTGTCTTATTTACGAAACTAAATGAACTGAATGACACTGAGAGGAAATGCCTGAGCTCAGTTTTTATTATGTTAAATTTCAGAGTAATTTTCAAATCGTGTTTTGATATGATTTCTTAGAGTCGTTTTTTGCCATTTCCCTGTTTTAGTGATGAACAATTAATTTCTGCATTTAACTACATAGTAAAAAACATTTAGTACGTTTATGAATTTTGTATATACCTTATCATAATGTCTAAAATATGCACGTCAACAGTGAGATGAGGTAAATAATTTGAAACTTTTTTACATCGTTGTAAAATTCGACTATGTTGTCTTATCATCTCGTTTTATAATATTACAACGGCAGAATAGAGAATAAGGATGCACATGTAAACTCTCCGGTTGAGATTGTGCTGTTGACCGACCGTTCCAGTACGGTGCTGTCACAATTCCTGTAGATATTTATGTTACTTTATACTTGTGATTATTCTAAACATTAGTAACGTTCATTTGGTTATGATAGGTGTGTCCTTTCAATGTTACGTCCTCTGCTGAGCGTATATTTAATTATGTTTGTTACATGAGAAATAGAAAATAAATTGATGGAATCATACGGCAAGGAAATCTTCTACAGTGCAAAACGTTATGTATATTTTATAAATCTATACCGTAACAATGGGCAACTATTTCATTGAAAACCGCATGATAACGATGTGATGAGGTTAATTAACTGTTTACATTACGCAATTACAGTTTTTTTTAAATAACAAAGGCTTACTTTAAAATGTTAAGTCATGCAGTTCATTTAGTGTTGATTGTAGATAAAATTCAGAAATGTTACATATTTCATAATTACTCAGGTACAAACTCTATTAAGATCTCACTTAAGAGTACCGCCCTTACATGACGGTAGCAAGATTCTTGCGAGCAGGAAATTAGAGCTGTGTAAATCGGTTGGGCATTATTTTATTGAAAATGCATATAATATTGTCATATTTCTTTGTACATATGGGAACATTGGAACATTTCCATTGGTTGGGATTGCATTGGGAACTGTTTGATGAAGCTATAACAGTTTAAAGATACGTAGTGATACACTGCAACAAATTGGCAGGATTGTCACAAATACAGGGGTTTCATTATACCATCAAAACTGTGGAAAAAACAAGCTGGTCAACCCCATATGTTTTCTGCATATTTGGACCAACAGAGGACTAACAGATGACCATATATGGAAACAAGACACTTTTAAAACCACTGGTGATGTGTTCAGTGTTTCAGACGTGCATTTCTCTAAATGTTGAACAGTACAAAATGAATTGTCGTGTGAGACGTAAAACTGATATTTTATTTTTTTAGTTGCATTCCGTACTTCCAATGTTGTTTTTTTTATCAGACTTTTTGCATTTGGTCATTTAATTGTTTATCACAATGCGTATAAATTATAAAATCGAGCTGGGCCAGTGGCAGAGCATCAAACCTATAACCGGGTTGTTGTGGATTCGGTCCTCCTCCACAGTTATGTGTAGTGTGTCCTCTTCACAATCGATGTAAAACAGATTAATCCATCAAAATAAAATTGTATAAGATTGTGTTCAGCACTCTTACAACAACACGCCATTCAGAGCAAGAAACATACTATTATTGCGATTCTTTTTAAATTGTGTGATATCATACAATAAATTTTGTCAGAAAATAGTTTCGTGTATATCAAGTACTATGCATAGGCAAAACACTGCTAGCTCAAGGACACTGCATATGTGCCCGGTTGTGGGTCAAGCCCACGACCCGCCGATTATATGATTTGGCGCGATTGATAATTGTGCGTACATTCGTATCATTATAAACAAAAAGGAAATATTGACACGCACTTTACAAACGTTTTAATATGATCACTTACTGACTGGCAATGGAATGAACTCCTCACAGAAGTAGCCATCGTAACGAGGTTTACAGTGGCACTCTTCTATGTATTGAGTAATGTCGTTCTCCACGGATGGATAGTTCGTACAAACACCGTGTTCGCCGCAATCCAAACAACATTTGTGTTCGCAAAACGTGCCTGTGTGTGGATATAAAGATATGCAAAATAATGACTTTATATATTTTTTTTATATACTTTAAATATGCTTTTTATCCGAAATTATCGGAGAATACTATTCTAAATTCTAGAAAAGATCGAAGGTATTTTCCCTAAAACATTATTCCCAAACGGGCACTTTTTTTCTCTCAACAGCTGTAGATTTCAGAAAGACTGATATAATCAAAATATTGTTTGTTACGCCTTTTCTAACAGTATTTCAATCATTTCAGTACCGGTGGTCAGTGCCCCTAATTATCTTAACCATTACTAAACACACCTTATCCTGTAAGTCAATGGCTACTTTTCCAAAAATTAGAGATTCATGGCTGAGAAAAAAATGGTCATAGCCAATCATCACAGACACAATGGCCGGGCGAGGAATCGAATAGTTGGACAAAATCAATAGTAGACAATGCGTATCAACAGGAATGGGGTCAATACAAAACTAAACCCCTAGCTCCATAAGTACAAATACTGGTAAAATACAAGTAAAAATATTTTATATTCCGTTTACTTAACGCTAATAAAAACAAAATTGAACATGTTTTTTTTCCGCGGCGAACACTTATAAATGTAATGTTATTATAGTTTGCCCATTTGCTACTTTCAATTATTCATAAAACATTTAAGCTGGAGTGATAAAAAATGGTATTCATGATATATTAACAAAACAAACCAACTTACCTCTTGCTCCAAAATCACAGTTGCAAGTAAATTCATGATTTCGACCCTTCAGTTCTCTTTTGCATTTACCGTAAATGCACTCAATACCACACAACCGCTCACTAAAACTTCTTAGCTGATAATTCCCAGAACAAACATTGTAACTCGGTTCTTTTGTACTTGGCGCTACTTTTTCAAGTGAGAAATCAAGTTCGATTATTTCAGAACTAGTCTTATCTTTTTGTGTTGTAAAGTCTATTTCAAAGGTGTCTTGTACTGTAATTTCGCACTTTTTTCCGGTGTATCCCTCCGCACACGCGCATGATGATTGGCATGATGTAGCGTTTAATATGCACGTGCTGTTATTGTAACAGTGGTTCAAATTAACGTCACATGCATTATTATCACACTTTTGAATTGGTGTTCCTTTGATTTTTTCATATTCAGCATCGTCATTTAACGAGGTTCCGCATTTACTTCCGGTGTATCCGTTCACGCAGATACAAGATGGCCGACATGTGTTACGGTCAAATACACATGTTGAGTTGTTAAAACAATACAGGATTTGGTCACATATATCAATAGGGCACAAATTGGTCCGAACTGTACAGACACTATACCAGCAAAAAATAAACAGCTTGATCACAAACATGGTGGGTTAAAGATGTTAATTTTCAAAATGTTTTTATATAAACAAGTCTGATCCTCTAACTGCTTACTTTTTACCTGAAATCTTATGAGAATAGTCGGAGAACCGGTCTATGGTATAAATAACCATTTATTATTAATAGTATCCATGTATTGACAAATACATTTCGAAGTCCATTGAGTCATGACAGTTTAATCTCACAAGAAGCTATGTTCAGTTTAATTATAAGTAGTTACGTAAAATTTAATCTTCACAGGTAGCTACGTTCAGTTTAATCTTCATAAGACGTTACGTACAGTTTAATATTCACAAGTAGCTTCATACAATAAATTTTCACAGGTAGCTACGTACAGCTGTAGTTATGTACAGTTTAATCTTCACCAGTATTTAAGTACAGTTTAATCTTCACCAGTAGCTATGTACAGTTTAATCTTCATCAGTAGCTACGTACAGTTTAATCTTCACAAGAAGCTATGTTCAGTTAAATTATAAGTAGTTACGTAAAATTTAATCTTCACATGTAGTTACGTTCAGTTTAATCTTCATAAGACGTTACGTACATTTTAATATTCACAAGTAGCTTCATACAATAAATCTTCACAGGTAGCTACGTACAGCTGTAGCTATGTACAGTTTAATCTTCAACAGTAGCTACGTACAGTTTAATCTTCACAAGTAGCTACGTACAGTTTAATCTTCACAAGTAGCTATGTACAGATTAATCTTCACAAGAAGCTATGTTCAGTTTAAATATAAGTAGTTACGTAAAATTTAATCTTCACAGGTAGTTACGTTCAGTTTAATCTTCATAAGACGTTACGTACAGTTAAATATTCACAAGTAGCTTCATATAATAAATCTTCACAGGTAGCTACGTACAGCTGTAGCTATGTATATTTTAATCTTCACCAGTAGCTACGTACAGTTTAATCTTCACAAGTAGCTATGTACAGTTTAATCTTCACAAGTAGTAACGTACAGTTTAATCTTCATCAGTAGCTATGTACAGTTTAATCTTCACCAGTAGCTACGTACAGTTTAATCTTCACAAGTAGCTACGTACAGTTTAATCTTCACCAGTAGCTATGTACAGTTTAATCTTCACAAGTAGCTTTGTACAGTTTAATCTTCACAAGTAGCTATGTATAGTTTAATCTTCACCAGTAGCTACGTACAGTTTAATCTTCACCAGTAGCTATGTACAGTTTAATCTTCACAAGTAGCTTTGTACAGTTTAATCTTCACAAGTAGCTATGTACAGTTTAATCTTCACCAGTAGCTACGTACACTTTAATATTCACATATAGCTATGTACAGTTCACATTTTCAGTAAAATAACCCAGGTCAACAGTTTACAATCACAGGTGCATATGTTGTCTTTGTTTCATGTGACTTTTACCTGGAAATAATTAGAAAAATATTTCTTTCATGAAGTCAGTAAAGATTGACATTCTTCTTAAAAACCAGAGGTGAACAAACATTAAAGTTTACGTGCAGCAAACGCATTGTTTAGATAGCTTGCGTAATTCTTACGTTAACTTATATGTAATAATATTTGCGGTTACCGACGCAGCCCAGGTTAAATGTATTATTATAGTCTTCAAATGTAGTTTTTTAAAGAAGTTAAGCTTCGAATTAGATAAATATTTATGTTTTGTTTTCAATAAAACTTTTCAAAAAATAAGTGTTAGTGTTTTCACTATTAAATGTTGGGTTAGTGTTTTATGAACGGACTGACATTTTAACAAATGGACATTTAAGTAGCACATATTTTTTTTCAACTGTTTATCGATCGTCCAAAAAAATATTCCTAAACTCTAGCCACTTAACGTCCTGTTTGTATGTACATAAGTTTTATATATTTGACATCTGACTGGTGTATTTGTTTCGAATGACCAACGTGTTACTGGTAAACACAGCGGCGGTTCCAGATGGGGACATGGTGTAGGACCCTCCCCGATCCGACCTGGATGGCTAAAATAGTGCTATGGTGTTGTACATATATCAAAATTATTTTCCAGTGACACCTGGTAATGATATTGTTTCACAACATTGTGCTCGTCTTTTACATTTTCAAAGTAATTCAATTATTTTCTCGAATATAATTATCATGGATTGAAGACGAGTGTATCGACGTGTAGATATAATAATAATTATGTAATTATAATGTAATAATGTAGACGGCTACCGTAGAGCTGGTATTCGGGTAAAATACTGGATATACTCATACTCAACGGATATTCAGAGCATGTATAGGCAAGGACTTCTGCGTAACCAATGCACGGCATGAAAAACATGAAAATTTTACATATTTATAATTATAGAAGCTTATCATATATTTGTTAAGCTATTATTGACTATCCCAACAGAAGGCTTGCATGTGATGGCCTTATTTAATCGCCCCGTACTTTTACGCTGCTGGTTTTACTTCTAATTACTTGGAATCCAGTGTTACTGGATAACAGAATACTGCTTATGTTGGATTCTGGCGGGCGTGAGGAGTGATGAAACCACATTAACCCTCATAAACACACCAAGTGAAATCGAGAATTCAGGTTTTTATTACCTACCTAAACTAATTCATTTTACTTCGATTGTGAAACAAGTTCGTAGACCAATCACTCGCAGTCTTCCTGGATAGAACCAGTACTAAGCATATGCGGAAAAGGTGTCTTACTCAAGGAGACCACATATGGCCGAGGCGGAGGATCGAATCCACGACCCTCCGATTATGGGTTCGATGCTCTACCACTGGACCACTGGGCCACGTGCTCTTCATCTGATGCCATTTTCTACAATTAACAAATTGTACATGTATTTTCTACATAGAAAATACGAAATGTAAACGGTTGATTAAATTACAATACTAGTATTAAGGTATTTCGTGGACGAGTACCACTAACCTCTCGTCGTTAATGTCATTGGTTCGAGCCCCGCTCGATCCAAAAACTTTTTTGTGAGAAAGTTTGCCAGTTACTTGCGGAAGGACAGTGGTTCTACTCAGATTTATTCTGAGGTCTCTCTCCAACAATAAAACTGAATGTCATATACTAGTACAACATGGCATGAGTTGGAAATGACGTTAAACCTCATTCAACGAATTATAAAATAGCCGAAGCATCGACGATACTTACTTGTTATGCTATCCGCTCCGGTAACCGAGACACTGATAGTTAATACCAGCGCGGGGCATGATGTATGTAATAAACACAACAAATATATCCGTCAAAAACACATGGCAGTAATCCGTTAAAATTGTTTGTGTTATATAAAACGTAAAACTAAGGTTGGTTTAAATTAATAACCAAAACAACAAACGAAATTTACTCGCGCCAAGACACAATTAACAATGACAATTCTATTATTAACGAGGAAATGGCTCACTGTCAACAATTACGTTAGCTGACAGGTTGTATAAACAGGCATCCATCTCGACCACCAGTCTTCTTGTCGTAGCTTGTAGGTGTACTCCTGTACCGTTGTAAGTAATTAATTAGTGTACGTTAATCAGACCGAATAACAACATGTCATATTCATCCGCCATTGGCTGTATTAGTTTGCGGTTTTCGACGTGTATCGTACATACTCGGCTAATTTCGTCAGCCTTCGGATTTAGAGAAATCAGCGACTAATTCATTTTACATCGATTGTGAAATAAATTCTTAAATCACGCTCGAACTTTCCTGGTTAGTATTAGTAGTATCAGTACTAAACATATACAGATAGACATTTTTACTCAAGGACACCACTCATACTCACTCACTCACTGGTGGTGGTGGTGCTATGGTTGTTGATGATGTTGTAGTTGTTGTTGTTGTTGTTGGGTGTGTGTTTTTCTTCGTGCACATATTTTAATGCGGTTTGACCATATTTCCCTCAAATTACATGCAGTTTTATCTAAATGTTCCGCATGTATCTAGAAAATTGTGTCACTTGACTTTCTGAGCATTGCTCGAACCCACGACCTCCGCGGTGAGAGGTTAGTGAGACTGAGATACTGACGTATATATATATATATACCACTCACACAACATTTTAGTTGATAATATGCAAAAGAATAACAAAATTCAATTAATACGAACATACTTTTATATATGTAGATTTATTATAATTAGACTGGGATGCACATTATTCATGGTTGTTTACAGAGGAGAACTTTCAAAACCAGCTAGTTAACAAGTCTAGACAAGTGATCTAGTTTATTTATGAGAGATGGCGACCTTAACAACCCAGTAATTTACAACTTTACATTTGTTCAACGGTTCATTCATCTGAAGTCATATAAATAAGAAATAGTATGGAGTACTTCGAATCTCATATTTACTTGTATCACAGTGCATCTTATATATTCTGTTCAAGTTAAAAAATGTCTAAAGATTACAATAGGCCCTACTTTAAAATTGTGAAATTCCAGAAAATGTACCAAGTCGGTTGATGTTTAAAACACAGGCCACACGCCGTACTGGTAAACCGCCGCAAAAGTAATCAGCGCTAAGACTACAATGTTCTGGTCAAATTTGGGAAAAGTCACAAATATTGAGAATTAACATTCAGGGAAAATGGTAAGTGGCAGAACATGGTGATAATACTTTAAAGTCGGCATCCCGTGTAATAGGAATACTGAGAAAAAATATTTTTAAATATGGCTAGAAACGGTTTTTATATATACGCCACGTAACTCGGCCACGGAGGACCCGAATGTCAAATGAATGTTTTGAACCATGTCAAAATGAAGCAGCTAGGCTAGTCAATAGAGTAACCAGGTTAGTGTCACTTGAAACGTTATATGAATTAATAGGGTGACTCTCGTTGAATGACAAACGACAATATCAAAAATTAACTATTACTTATAAACTAAAAATGGAATAGCTCCATAATATATACTAGTAGTTAATATAGCATCACATTTAGTAGGGGATAATTCTAATAATAATTTTCGAAATACAAAAGATTTAACAAGAATTCTAGGAGAACTGAATTGTTGTCTTCCTCATGTATCCCCTCTGCTTTTAGATTATGGAATAATGACCCCATTAAATGTAACATAATCTTAATACAAATGTATTTAACAAACTCCGACTTTTGCGTTTTAAAGTCCCTCAGTGTAGGAGATACTTCTAATTATAATTTTCGAAAACCAAAATGATTTTGAAAGAATTGCTAGGAGAACAGATTGAGTTTCTCTTTTCCTACAATACTGTTAGAGTACGAGAGAATCTTCATATTTTAAAAAAAAATTATTAAATTACGCGTTTACGTTATAACTGTAGCAACATCAATGGTAATAACTGTAGCAACCTCAATGGTAACAACTGTAACAACATCAATGGTAATAACTGTTGCAACCTTAATAGTAATAACTGTACTACCTAAATAGTATTAACTGTAGCAACCTAAATGGTAATAACTCTTGCAACCTCAATGGTAATAACTGTAGCAACCTAAATGGTAATAACTGTAGCAACCTAAATGGTAACAACTGTAGCAAGATAAATGGTAACAACTGTAGCAACATAAATGGTAATAACTGTTGCAACCTTAATAGTAATAACTGTAGCAACCTAAATGGTAACAACTGTTGCAACCTTAATGGTAATAACTGTAGCAACCTAAATGGTAACAACTGTAGCAACATAAATGGTAACAACTGTAGCAACCTAAATGGTAATAACTGTAGCAATATAAATGGTAACAACTGTAGCAACATAAATGGTAATAACTGTTGCAACCTTAATAGTAATAACTGTAGCAACCTAAATGGTAACAACTGTTGCAAACTTAATAGTAATAACTGTAGCAGCCTAAATGGTAAAAACTGTAGCAACATAAATGGTAACAATTGTAGCAACATAAATGGTTATATCTGTTGCAACTTTAATAGTAATAACTGTAGCAACCTAAATGGTAACAACTGTTGCAACCTTAATAGTAATAACTGTAGGAACCTAAATGGTAACAACTGTAGCAACATAAATGGTTACAACTGTAGCAACATCAATGGTAACAACTGTTCCAACCTTAATAATAATAACTGTTACAACCTTAATAGTAATAACTGAAACAGCCTAAATGGTAACAACTGTAGCAACATAAATGGTAACAACTGTTGCAACCTAAATAGTAAAAACTGTAGCAACCTAAATGGTAACAACTGTTGCAACCTTTATAGTAATAACTGTAGCAACATAAATGGTAACAACTGTAGCAACATAAATGGTAACAACTGTAGCAACATAAATGGTAATAACTGTAGCAACCTAAATGGTAATAACTGTTACAACCTAAATGGTAACAACTGTAGCAACATAAATGGTAACAACTATAGCAACATCAATGGTAATAACTGTAGCAACCTAAATGGTAATAACTGTTGCAACCTAAATGGTAACAACTGTAGCAACCTAAATGGTAATAATTGTAGCAACCCAAATGGTAAAACTGTAGCAACCTAAATGGTAATAACTGTTGCAACCTCAATGGTAACAACTGTAGCAACCTAAATGGTAACAATTGTAGCAACATAAATGGTAACAACTGTAACAACATAAATAGTAATATCTGTTGCAACCTTAATAGAAATGACTGTAGCAACCTAAATGGTAATTACTGTTGCAACATTAATAGTAATGACTGTAGCAACCTAAATGGTAATATCTGTTGCAACCTTAATAGTAATAACTGTAGCAAACTAAATGGTAACAACTGTAGCAACATAAATGGTAACAACTGTAGAAACTTAAATAGTAATAACTCCTGCAACCTTAATAGTAATAACTGCAGCAACCTAAATGGTAATAACTGAAACAACCTAAATGGTAATAACTGAAACAACCTAAATGGTAATAACTGTAGCAATCTAAATGGTAATAACTGTAGCAACCTAAATGGTAATAAATGTAGCAACTTAAATGGTAATAACTGTAGCAACCTAAATGGTAACAACTGTAGCAACATAAATGGTAACAACTGTAGCAACCTAAATGGTAATAACTGTAGCAACATAAATGGTAACAACTGTAGCAACATAAATGGTAATAACTGTTGCAACCTTAATAGTAATAACTGTAGCAACCTAAATGGTAACAACTGTTGCAAACTTAATAGTAATAACTGTAGCAACCTAAATGGTAACAACTGTAGCAACATAAATGGTAACAATTGTAGCAACATAAATGGTTATATCTGTTGCAACCTTAATAGTAATAACTGTAGCAACCTAAATGGTAACAACGGTAGCAACATAAATGGTAACAACTGTAGAAACCTAAATAGTAATAACTGTTGCAACCTTAATAGTAATAACTGCAGCAACCTAAATGGTAATAACTGAAACAACCTAAATGATAATAACTGAAACAACCTAAATAGTAATAACTGAAACAGCCTAAATGGTAACAACTGTAGCAACATAAATGGTAACAACTGTAGCAACATAAATGGGTATAACTGTTGCAACCTTAATAGTAAAAACTGTAGCAACCTAAATGGTAACAACTGTTGCAACCTTTACAGTAATAACTGTAGCAACCTAAATGGTAACAACTGTAGCAACATAAATGGTAACAACTGTAGCAACATTAATGGTAATAACTGTAGCAACCTAAATGGTAACAACTGTAGCAACATAAATGGTAACAACTGTAGCAACATAAATGGTAATAACTGTAGCAACCTAAATGGTAACAACTGTTGCAACCTAAATGGTAACAACTGTAGCAACCTAAATGGTAAAAACTGTAGCAACCTAAATGGTAATAACTGTAGCAACCCAAATGGTAAAACTGTAGCAACCTAAATGGTAAAAACTGTAGCAACCTAAATGGTAATAACTGTTGCAACCTCAATGGTAACAACTGTAGCAACCTAAATGGCAACAACTGTAGCAACCTAAATGGTAACAATTGTAGCAACATAAATGGTAACAACTGTAACAACATAAACGGTAATAACTGTTGCAACCTTAATAGTAATGACTGTAGCAACCTAAATGGTAATAACTGTTGCAACCTTAATAGTAATAACTGTAGCAACCTAAATGGTAACAACTGTAGCAACATAAATGGTAATAACTGTAGAAACCTAAATAGTAATAACTGTTGCAACCTTAATAGTAATAACTGCAGCAACCTAAATGGTAATAACTGAAACAACCTAAATGGTAATAACTGAAACAACCTAAATGGTAATAACTGTAGCAACCTAAATGGTAACAACTGTAACAACATAAATGGTAATAACTGTTGCAACCTAAATGGTAATAACTGTAACAACCTAAATGATAATAACTGTTGCAACCTTAATGGTAATAACTGTTGCAACCTTAATGGTAATCACTGAAGCAACCTAAATGGTAATAACTGAAACAACCTAAATGCTAATAACTGTAGCAACCTAAATAGTTACAACTGTAGCAACCTAAATGGTAACAACTGTAACAACATAAATGGTAATAACTGTAGCAACCTAAACGGTAACAACTGTAGCAACCTAAATGGTAACAACTGTAGAAACATTAATGGTAATAACTGTTGCAACCTTAATAGTTATAACTGTAGCAACCTAAATGGTAATAACTGTAGCAACCTAAATGGTAATAACTGTAGCAACCTAAATGGTAACAACTGTAGCAACCTAAATGGTAACAACTGTTACAACATAAATAGTAATAACTGTAACAACCTAAATGGTAATAACTGTAGCAACCTAAATGGTAATAACTGTTGCAACCTAAATAGTAATAACTGTTGCAACCTAAATAGTAAAAACTGTAGCAACCTAAATAGTAATAACTGTTGCAATCTTAATATTAATAACTGTTCCAACCTTAATAGTAATAACTGTAGCAACGTAAATGGTAACATCTGAAACAACCTAAATGGTAATAACTGTTGCAACCTTAATAGTAATGACTGTAGCAACCTAAATGGTAATAACTGTAGCAACCTTAATAGTAATAACTGTTGCAACCTAAATAGTAATAACTGTTGCAACCTAAATAGTAATAACTGTTGCAACCTTAATAGTAATAACTGCAGCAACCTTAATGGTAATAACTGAAACAACCTAAATGGTATTAACTGAAGCAACCTAAATGGTAGTAACTGTAGCAACCTAAATAGTAATGGTGTAGCAACCTAAATGGTAACAACTGTAACAACATAAATAGTAATAACTGTAGCAACCTAAATGGTAATAACTGTAGCAACCTAAATGGTAATAACTGTAGCAACCTAAATGGTAACAACTGTAACAACATAAATAGTAATAACTGTAGCAACCTAAATGGTAATAACTGTAGCAACCTAAATGGTAAAAACTGTAGCAACCTAAACGGTAACAACTGTAGCAACCTAAATGGTAACAACTGTAGCAACATTAATGGTAATAACTGTTGCAACCTTAATAGTTATAACTGTATCAACCTAAATGGTAATAACTGTAGCAACCTAAATGGTAACAACTGTAGCAACCTAAATGGTAACAACTGTTACAACATAAATAGTAATAACTGTAACAACCTAAATGGTAATAACTGTTGCAACCTAAATAGTAATAACTGTTGCAACCTAAATAGTAATTACTGTTGCAACCTTAATAGTAATAACTGCAGCAACCTTAATGTTAATAACTGAAACAACCTAAATGGTATTAACTGAAACAACCTAAATGGTAGTAACTGTAGCAACCTAAATAGTAATGGTGTAGCAACCTAAATGGTAACAACTGTAACAACATAAATAGTAATAACTGTAGTAACCTAAATGGTAATAACTGTAGCAACATAAATGGTAACAACTGTAGCAACCTAAATGGTAACAACTGTAACAACATAAATAGTAATAACTGTAGCAACCTAAATGGTAATAACTGTAGCAACCTAAATGGTAAAAACTGTAGCAACCTAAACGGTAACAACTGTAGCAACCTAAATGGTAACAACTGTAGCAACATTAATGGTAATAACTGTTGCAACCTTAATATTTATAACTGTAGCAACCTAAATGGTAATAACTGTAGCAACCTAAATGGTAATAACTGTAGCAACCTAAATGGTAACAACTGTAGCAACCTAAATGGTAATAACTGTTGCAACCTAAATAGTAATAACTGTAGCAACCTAAATGGTAACAACTGTAGCAACCTAAATGGTAACAACTGTTACAACATAAATAGTAATAACTGTAACAACCTAAATGGTAATAACTGTAGCAACCTAAATGGTAATAACTGTTGCAACCTAAATAGTAATAACTGTTGCAACCTAAATAGTAAAAACTGTAGCAACCTAAATAGTAATAACTGTTGCAATCTTAATAGTAATAACTGTTCCAACCTTAATAGTAATAACTGTAGCAACCTAAATGGTAACATCTGAAACAACCTTAATGGTAATAACTGTTGCAACCTTAATAGTAATAACTGTAGCAACCTAAATAGTAATAACTGTAGCAACCTTAATAGTAATAACTGTTGCAACCTAAATAGTAATAACTGTTGCAACCTAAATAGTAATAACTGTTGCAACCTTAATAGTAATAACTGCAGCAACCTTAATGGTAATAACTGAAACAACCTAAATGGTATTAACTGAAACAACCTAAATGGTAGTAACTGTAGCAACCTAAATAGTAATGGTGTAGCAAGATAAATGGTAACAACTGTAACAACATAAATAGTAATAACTGTAGCAACCTAAATGGTAATAACTGTAGCAACCTAAATGGTAATAACTGTAGCAACCTAAATGGTAACAACTGTAACAACATAAATAGTAATAACTGTAGCAACCTAAATGTTAATAACTGTAGCAACCTAAATGGTAATATCTGTAACAACCTAAATAGTAATAACTGTAGCAACCTAAATGGTAATAACTGTAGCAACCTAAATGGTAATATCTGTAGCAACATAAATGGTAATAACTGTAGCAACCTAAATGGTAACAACTGTAACAACATAAATAGTAATAACTGTAGCAACCTTAATGGTAATAACTGTAGCAACCTAAATGGTAATAACTGTTGCAACCTTAATAGTAATAACTGTTGCAACCTAAATAGTAATAACTGTTGCAACCTTAATAGTCATAACTGTAGCAACATTAATGGTAACAACTGTAGCAACATAAATAGTTAAAACTGTAGCAACCTAAATGGTAATAACTGTAGCAACCTAAATGGTAATAACTGTAACAACCTAAATGGTAATAACTGTAGCAACCTAAATGGTAATAACTGTAGCAACCTAAATGGTAACAACTGTAACAACATAAATAGTAATAACTGTAGCAACTTAAATGGTAATAACTGTTTCAACCTAAATGGTAATAACTGTAACAACCTAAATGGTAATAACTGTAGCAACCTAAATAGTTATAACTGTAGCAACCTAAATGGTAATAACTGTAGCAACCTAAATGGTAATAACTGTAGCAACCTAAATGGTAATAACTGTAACAACCTAAATGGTAATAACTGTAGCAACCTAAATGGTAATAACTGTAGCAACCTAAATGGTAACAACTGTAACAACATAAATAGTTATAACTGTAGCAACCTAAATGGTAATAACTGTAGCAACCTAAATGGTAATAACTGTAGCAACCTAAATGGTAATAACTGTTGCAACCTAAATAATAACAACTGTAGCAACCTAAATAGTAACAACTGTAACAACATAAATAGTAATAACTGTAGCAACCTAAATGGTAATAACTGTTTCAACCTAAATGGTAATAACTGTAACAACATAAATAGTTATAACTGTAGCAACATAAATGGTTATAACTGTAGCAACCTAAATGGTAATAACTGTAGCAACCTAAATGGTAATAACTGTAGCAACCTAAATGGTAATAACTGTAGCAACCTAAATGGTAATAACTGTAACAACCTAAATGGTAATAACTGTAGCAACCTAAATGGTAACAACTGTAACAACATAAATAGTTATAACTGTAGCAACCTAAATGGTAATAACTGTAGCAACCTAAATGGTAATAACTGTAGCAACCTAAATGGTAATAACTGTTGCAACCTAAATAGTAATAACTGTAGCAACCTAAATGGTAATAACTGTAGCAACCTAAATGGTAACAACTGTAGCAACCTTAATGGTAATAACTGTTGCAACCTAAATAGTAATAACTGTAGCAACCTAAATGGTAATAACTGTAGCAACCTAAATGGTATTAACTGAAACAACCTAAATGGTAGTAACTGTAGCAACCTAAATGGTAATAACTGTAGCAACCTAAATAGTAATAACTGTTTCAACCTAAATAGTAATAACTGTAGCAACCTAAATGGTAATAACTGTAGCAACCTTAATGGTAACAACTGTAGCATCCTTAATAGTAATAACTGTTTCAACCTAAATGGTAACAACTGTAGCAACCTTAATAGTAATAACTGTAGCAACCTTAATAGTAATAACTGTAGCAACATTAATGGTAACAACTGTAGCAACATAAATAGTTATAACTGTAGCAACCTAAATAGTAATAACTGTTTCAACCTAAATAGTAATAACTGTTTCAACCTAAATAGTAATAACTGTAACCTAAATAGTAATAACTGTTTCAACCTAAATAGTAATAACTGTTGCAACTTTAATAGTAATAACTGTACTACCTAAATGGTATTGACTGTTGCAACCTCAATGGTAAAAACTGTAACAACCTAAATGGTATTAACTGTATATACATAAACTGTAGCTAGGCGCACTCGCCGTAGTCTGGTCTGTACATTTATGTCTTGGTTATTCACAAATAATTATCTCCATATATATATCATGCATTGTGAATGAGCATCTGAAAAGATCCCAAAAATCGTAAATTTCGTTGTTGTGAATTTAATTATCTCCCTTTATGAAATTAAATATATATGAATTCACTGTATCTATATGATCCAACGGGTATATAAATCTGTCCTTTATATAGCATGTGAGTAGTCATGAATCCTTAACTGGATCCTACTCATATAAAGCTATCACTTCATGTATGTAAATTTGTCCACCCTGTCCAGATGTGTTGCATGTAATTCCATAGTATATAAGTCATGGTCGACAGCAAATTTATTGGTTTGGCAGAGGCCTTGATATTGTATCTATGGTTTGCATTGTAGCTAGGCGCACTCGCCGTAGTCTGGTCTGTACATTTATGTCTTGGTTATTCACAAATAAGTATCTCCATATATATATATATATATATATATATATATATAAACTGAACGGAACAGTTAACCTTTAATGTACCTGGCCATTTATGTATTCTCTCAAAATGTATCAAAGCAGTTTCCTTGAAATTCAGACTTCAATGAAAAAGAGCATTTAAGGCTATGATAATTGTCAGATAATGCCGTATAACGCTACTTAGTATATTTTGACGAAGATATTGGAATTACAAAAGTGCTGCGTTAGCTGTTCCGTTCAGTATACTATTGCCATAGGCAACATAAAATAGGTTGCGCTATGTTTACTGATATATTATGTAAGTGACATATGCTTTGATTGCTCGTCGTCATCAGGTTTCAGGTTGTTACTCGTTTATCTCTTCAGTTTGATAGGCTGAACCCCATTTTGCCGAAACAGAAAATCATTGTAAGTCACTCGTGTTCGTGATACTGTACCGTTTATACCAGTACCAAATTTCTCCGTAGCTTGCGATCCTCACAGACTTTTTCCGCGGCGTTACTTTCCTAAAAATAAGTATTTATCATAACTAAAGCAGCTTTTGATACAAATATTTATCAAGGGTTAATATTTCGTTTTAATCATTTTTATACACATGTATTAATTTGCATAATAGGTCAAGTAATTAATACTGAAATGCTATATTGCGTAATAGTATATATCTGTGCAAGGTATTGTAAGTCCTTGATATTTGAAGGTATTTTATCTAGGAATAAAATAAAACTGAATAAAAAAGTGAAAAAAGAAAAAAATCTGCTCTGCTCTGCTCTGCTCTGCTCTGCTCTGCTATGCTATGCTATGCTCTGCTCTGCTCTGCTCTGCTCTGCTCTGCTCTGCTCAGCTCAGCTCAGCCAGGGACATATAAACAATAATTGAGTCACTGAATCAGCTCAGCCGTGCTCTGTCCTGTCCCTGCTCTGTAAAGATTGTCCATGAATCAATGTCAGATGCTTTACGTTAATTACTCTATCATCATAGCTGTCCTAATGAGGAAATATAAACTTACTTAAGACCAGTCTATCACCGAGGTATTCCAAACATATGATTGATGGCTGACAATACAGCGCAACATGATCTCTCTTTAACACAACCACTAATGGTATCAAACGGACGTAATGACAAAAAATAAACATTTTAACAATGACCGATAACAACACGACCATGACAATTTGTCAAAGGTCAGATATGAATAATTACAGACCATAGCATAAAAGATAAGAAACACAACTATAATAGATTCAAAGTTGATACTTGATCAAGTTCATCATTGCGCTATATAGGTGTTTTATATAGTCTGTTATAATTCTTTATAGAATGATAAAGTGTGTTGCAGTTACAGTTTTGTGTATCAGTCTCCGATATTAATAATTTAATATCCACACTTGTGCACAAACATACAAGTAAATTCGAGCTCATAAAGCAGAGAGGGTATTCATTATTATCTAAATTATTGCCATTCATTTTATTTATATAAAATTATGTTGAATGATTATTTATAAAATGTTGATACTCGTTTGGAATAGAATAAAACTGAATAAAAAGTGAAAAAAAAAGAAATCTGCTCCGCTCTGCTCTGCTCTGCTCTGCTCTGCTCTGCTCTGCTCTGCTCTGCTCTGATTGTGTTACCTACAAGAAAAAGGTCAGAGTAAAAATTATATTTGAAGTGAATTACTTTAGCAAACAATGTGCGGAGAGATTAACAGTTGTAATTTCGGGTACATACTTTAGTATGTAATTCAATTGTCCCTTTCTTTTGGATTACAAAAAGGTTTAGATATTTTAGCCAATTACTGCAAACGTTGGGAATTAAAAGTAAATACTACAAAAACAAAAATAATGTTTTTTAGGAAAGCAGGGTTACTACCTAGGAATTTAACATTTTTGTACGAAGGATGTGAAATTGAAATAGTTAAATCGTTTTGTTATCTTTAGATTGTATTCACTCAAGGGGGTCATTCAATGAAACACAAATTACTTTGGCAGGCCAAGCGTTGAAAGCTATTTTTAAATTAAATAAATATATATATAGATTCACAAATATTTCGGTCAAACACAAACTTGATTTATTTGATAAACTTGTAAGCCCGATACTTAACTATGGATCTGAAGTTTGGGGTTTTACTATGGCTTTAAATATCGAAAGAGTACATACAATGTTTTGTAAAAATAGTGCTAAATGTAAAAAGGAGTACACAAAATGATTTCATCTATGGAGAATTAGGAAGAACAAATCTTGTCACACAGAGGCATTATAACATTGTCAAATATTGGTTAAAAATAATTTGCTCTGGCGAAAATAAATTTGTAAAACTGGTATATAGCATGATGAGAAGTGATGCTGATCTGCATCCAAATAAAAAGAACTAGGTAACGTTATTAAAAAAATTATTATCTTCTCTTGGTTTTTATGACGCTTGGTTATTCCAAGGTGTTGGAGATAACACTTTGTTTTTGTATAATGTAAAACAAAGATTACAAGATAATTTCATTCAAAATTTACATTCTCGTCTTCGGATCTCAAGTAGAGCGAATACCTACACTTTAATTTTTGATAATTTTGCTTTAAAATCTTACTTGTATATGGTTAATATAGAAAAATACAGAATTGCGTTATCTAGGTTAAGACTCTCAACTCACAATTTACAAATAGAAGCTGGAAGATGGCACAAACCTCATAGTATACCTTTAAATGAACGTAAATGTACCACATGTGATACATTAGAAGACGAATACCATTTTGTAATTGAATGCAAATTGTATAATCAAATCAGAAACACATGTATAAAGAAATATTATTGGAAAAGGCCAAGTATGTATAATTTTTTTGCACTTATGCAAAGTCAAAACGAAAAAACTATTAGATGTCTTAGTGTTTTCGTGTTTAAAGTTTATGAAATAAAGAAAAATGAAATATTCAGTTAAACCAACTTACTATGCTATGTTACAAGTTAACGTAACTTATATGAAATATAAAAACAATAACATAGAAAACATTTTAGAATACAAATACATCTAAATTCAAATATTGTATTAACAGTTTATATGTTTGGAATATTTTCATCAGCAATACTAAATTATGATTGAAATATGTCACCTTCTCCGCACAAATAAGACGAAAATTACGAAGCAGTGTTATGATTATATGACACTGAAATGAAGAAAACAAGAACATAATAATTGTGTTTATGTGCGTGCCTGTTCATGTGAAAATATGTGCGCGCGCGTGTGTGTGTGGGTGTGTGAGTACGTCTGTGCGTTGTATTTAGTTGTACACATTTTACATGCAATAACTGCACCATTTGTTGTATCAGTTGTAAATATGCATAGTATGTTGTATCCTTATGGGACTTATGGCCTATTGGAATTTCTGAATAAACGATATTATTATTATATCGGTATATATGTGAAATTTTGGGCGTTAAACACGTATTAAAAAAGTAGAACATTTTTGTGATGAAGGCCACTTTCTGAGATCTATCATTTGACTGAGATAAATGGGAGAAAAAAAATCCATAATGAGTACATTCATGTGGGATAAAAAATCTCACTCTCTGGGTCAAAATTACATGCAGGGAACTCGACAGAGCATGTAATTTCGGCCCATCGGGTGAGATATTTCTATCCCACACGGATGATGGATTCTTATATTCCTTTGTTGGTGTTGCTGGTGCTGATGCTAATGCTGATGCTGCTGCTGTCGATGATGTCTTGTTCTTGTTTTTTTTTATTATTAATGTTATGCTTATTTTGGCGATGTTGTTACATTGAACCAATTAGAATGGAAGATAACCCATGTTAACATATATTTATAATTGAATAGCATTAATCTCCCTTGGATTATCCAAATTTATTATAATATTTTATGATTTTAAAAAAATATGTAAATAATTCAATAATTACGTGTAATGTGTAATAACAAATTGTTATCTAATTATTATTTGGAAGTCAAGTTTATTTCACGTTTTCATCGTTTGGAAAAAAGAACCAAACCTGCATGGTACGTACACGTGATGAGGTCAAGGTCACATGACTTCAACATGTAGGCCTCAACGAACGGTCTCAATGGCAATGGTAATGGCAAGTCAACTGTTATTCCAAAATCGATCAAGTTCCTTTTCGGTGGCACAGCCGGGTAAGACAGAATTTTATATACAGTTAATGTTAACAATTTTAAAAAAGCATTTAAAACCGAACATTACAGTGTTAAAGCACCTACTTATGCTACGTACTAAGCAAATGTTGGCGTTTAGCAGCCTTATAATATCAACTTGTAATTTTACTAATATAATTTGGTATATTGGTGCATAAAACAAATGTAAAACACATAGACTAGTCCCATAAATGCTTCCGAAATAATAAATTGAGCTGATTTCAATCTGAAAATGATTCAATCCGTCACTTTTCTCAAATGTTTGAGGAAACGGTCACGTTCCCGTTCAAAAACACATGTCCGCTTGAAACTTAAATAGAATGCCGCTCGTATAAGCTACATCTTTGATTTAAAAACGAAATAATAATATGAAAATAAAATGGTTTTCTCACTGTTCAACCGCGTGCAAAAAGTAGGAAGTACCAGTTTATCATGTGTAGTTATCACCGTAACTGCGGTGTAGTGGCCGTTTATGTAACGTATACGTTGGACGGTGTGGCCGGATGCTCATCCAGAATTTGTATATACGTTCTGTTGATGAATAAAATGTATTTGTGCAATATGATCGATTATTTTATGGTCGATTTCAAAATGTTTCTATATATTTTACATTTTGAAATACTTAACTGCTATCCCGCTATCTTGCATGTAGCCAGTCTCAGACAGCATTGATTTATAATGATATAACTAGTGCATGAAATGTAATTTGCATCTCATTTTCGTAGTCAGTGTTGCCTTTTCTTATACAGTTGATTTTTTTACTTCTTTTTTATATGTTACATAATTATGTAAAAGTAAACATCATAATCTTGTACAGTTACTCCCGAAATGATAAAGTGTGTTACAGTTACAGTTTTGTGTATCAGCCTCCGATATTAATAATTTAATATCTTCATTTGTGCATAAACATACTAGTAAATTCGAGCTCATAAAGCAGAGAGGGTATTCATTATTATCTAAATTATTGCCATTCGTTTTATTTATATAAAATTATGTCGAATGATTATAAATGAAATTTTGATACTCTTTTGGAATAAAATAAAACTGAATAAAAAGTGAAAAAAGAAAAGAAATCTACTCCGCTCTGCTCTGATCTGATTTTGTTACCTACAAGAAAAGGGTCAAAGCAAAAATTATATTTGAAATGAATTATTTAAGCAAACAATGTGCGGAGAGATTAACAGGTGTATTTTTGGTACATACTTTAATATGTAATTCAAATTGTCCTTTTCTTCATATATACAGTATATATGTGAAATTTTGGGCGTTAAAAACGTATTAAAAAGAAGAATATTTTTGTGATGAAGGCCACTTTCTAAGATCTATCATTTGACTGAGATGAATGGGAGAAAAAAATCTATCATGAATACATTCATGTGGGATAAAAAATCTCACTCTCCGGGTCGTAAATACATGCAGGGAACTCGACAGAGCATGTAATTTCGGCCCCTCGGGTGCGATATTTCTATCCCACACGGATGATGGATTCTTATATTCTTCTGTTGGTGTTGCTGTTGCTGTTTGTCAGCTGATGCTGCCGTTGCTGCTGCTGCTGTCGATGATATCTTGTTCTTGTTGTTTTTGCTTTTTTTCTGTTATTGTCACTGCTGGTTTTGGCGATGTTGTTACATTAAACCAATTAGAATGGAAGATAACCCATGTTAACACATATTTATAATTGAATAGCATTAGTCTCCCTTGGATTATCCAAATTTATTATAATTTTTTATGATTTAAAAAAAAAATATAATATGTAAAAAAATCAATAATTAAGTAATGTGTTATAACAAATTGTTACCTAATTTTTATTTGGAAGTCAAGTTTATTTCACATGTTTTTCATCGTTTGGAAAAAGGACCAAACCTGCATGATACGTACACGTGATGAGGTCAAGGTCACATGACTTCAACATGTCGGCCTCCACGAACGGTCTCAATGGCAATGGTAATGGTAATGGCAAGTCAACCGCTATTCCAAAATCGATCAAGTTCCTTTTCGGTGGCACAGCCGGGTAAGACATAATTTTTATATACAGCTAATGTTAACAATTTTAAAAAAGCATTTAAAACCGAACAGCACCGTGTTTTAAACGCCGACAGTGTAACCTTTACCCCACCCACTGAAATTATGACTATCGCTCATAACACTATTCGCCCTCACTTCGTACTTCTGCATTTACATAGTGTATATGGTTTCGTCAAACTTCGTTATTTCTGTAGTTTTTTATAAACTAAAAATAATCATAATTTTTTTAGAAAGAGTTTTAAAACGATTTTGTTTACAGTTGTGTCAGCTAATTCTGCGTATCATCTAATTTAGCGCACATTATCCTGGAGTACCCGGTTTTTAAGCACATCAGCTTCGATCTCGATTTTAAATCTAAACGTAATTGTTTACAAATGAAAATGATACTTTTCTGTTTAAACAGTCAGTTTTGATTGTGTTTAAAACATTAAAAACTGAGTAACGATATCGGAATCATCACCAAAAGACTGTTTTCTGAGAGTATCGTGAAACCTTACCTTGTGGTCAAATAAGAACATTTGGCATACAGGCTTCTCCACAGGCCATTTAAGCAGAGGGGCACCCCAGCACTTGCCTATCAGAAATAGTATTTCTTTGTACATGACTGTATATCTCTTCTCATTTTAATGCCTAAAATGAAACATACTAAATCTGATGACTTTTAACTGATTAATACAAGTTTTACTAATGAAATATATTTCAATGAGTGCCTTACACAGCACTTGAAAATGTTTTGAAGGTGTTTATGCACTCTTACCCCAGCCCTTGCAGTCCTTCCTGTGGAGAAACCTGACATACCTACTTGTTTTTGAGGTTATGACTGAGTATAGAAACAGACTGAAGTGACAGGACTTTTAGAGTAGTTTCTACTAAATATATACCACAAAGGTGTTTAATGGTTGAGCATCTGCCTTGCATTAGAAAGGTTGTGGATTCGATTCCAGGCCATACTGAAGAATTGAAAAATGATACAAGAAGCTTCCTTGCTTGCGTTCAGCATTTAGAAGACAGTTCTAGTTCTGATCAACCCAGTGTCAGTATAACGTAACTGGGTGGGGTATCATACCATGTGTCTGCAGCATGATACTCCAGTGTGGCAGTGCTCAGAATACTGTCTCAAGTAGACATTGTCGAGATATGAATAAAAAATTATTGAAGCGACGCTAAACACATCCTCCATTTTTTCTGTCTATGTCATTAGACAGATCCATTTAAGTTTGTATTCTCCACAAATTAAATGACCTTACATTGACTGGAGATTGGTTTATATAAGCTCTGAGCTTTCTTCGCATTCAAGCTAAAATAAATTAGTATACAATAAAACTAACAAAAACTCTGTTGTATGTCATATTCAACATGATTTTACATCTGAAACAAGACCTTTAAGTGTTTCTGTTATATTTAAACTCAAAATGATGTTTTAATGCAGAATGGCAGCCACGATGTTTGTGCAGCCATTGGACTTGGTCAAGAACAGGATGCAGCTGAGTGGTAAGTTGTGTGTATTGAATGTTTTTTTAGGAATTTTTTTTTAAAACCCACGCCATTTTCAACACATTTCAGGTTATATATCATATACCCAGTTTTACTGATGGAGGAAGACCTCAGACTGAGTATGTAGGACAACAGCATTTAACTTCAGTAGAAAACAACCACAACTATCAATGGCAATGGAACAACTGTAGAATTATCTAAAATATTGTTTTCTCCAGGGTTTTTCAAATGCTTCAAAATTTGAAATTTTGTTCAGAAGACTATGAAAGTTAATTACATGGAAATTAATTATTATTTTGGGTTAAAATATAATAAAGATGAAAGGAGCTGTATAAATAGAAAATCTGTTTGCGATTCTCATTTATTCTAAAACTTCTGAAGTATCACAACCAGTATGTTTATTCCTGTAAAGTTACAAAGATTGTAGAATAAACCTTTGTAATTATTTTAGGCCATAAATAGAAAACATAAAAATAGCTCGCTGTTCCGTTAGAAATTACCCTTGCAAAAGAATGTTAACCAGAGAAATTAAAGTCCTATTTAAAAAATATATATTGACTTTTTTATATATTTTTTTACCTGCTATTTGCTGAAACCCTGCAAGGTATGATGGTTCTAGATTTATTCTGCATATTCATCTGTTGTCAGATGGGATTTTTTTAATCTTTATGTTATTTGTTGTTTTTGTACATGTGGAGTGAACCTGGAATCTTCCTTGGTTTTGAATAACCTACAGTGTTGTGGTTCACTGTAAAACCCAATTCATTCATTTTACCTGCCTACCTACCCATTTCAGAGCCTTTTTTCTGGAAATTGGGAAGAGGCCCAAGCCCTAAAGATTGGGGGAAAAAAGCAGACTGAGAGGAAATTGGGATTTTTTTAAAGCTTTAGCACACAAGTGTGACACTGTTAACTAATGATTATCCAATATTACAATAATACTATATATTCAGTTGGATTTTAATCCCCCCCAACCCCGCAACTCTATTTGTTTTTCAATTGGGAAAAAAACATGTTTTTTTAATTGGGAAGCCACGGTATTTCAACCTGTTTAATAAGGTAAAAAGGTCCTGCATTTTTTGAAATCTAAGGTAAAGAAACAATAATGAAATTTGAGAATTAAGGTGAGATTTTTGTTAGCATTTTAAAATTCAAAAGTTGAATTAATGATGGCTTGTAACATCTGACATGTACATGTATTAAACTGTTCATGTTACAATCAGCTCAACTGGTTTAACCAGTTGTTTAAGTGTTATATGGAAATATAAAACCCAGCTTAACCAGTCGTTTTGGTGTCGCATGGAAATATAAAACCAGTTTTATGATAAAAAAGAAAAGAATAGGTTCTGTGTAGCATTTTATACAAGTGTGACATAGGAGTTACAGATAATGATTTATAAATACATAAATTAAAAGACAGGAATCTTGATACTTCATTGACCTAGAAGTTAGTGTACAGTATACATGTAGTAAAGTATTAAAACTATCTTTCATCTTTGCCAGAGCAGGATTTGAAAATTTATCTAATCTTACTTTTGTTGAACTAAAACTCTTATCATTGAAACCTACTTTTACTGAAAATATGACAAAATCCGTAGTTGTTATTGAAAATAATTGATGATATGTCAATATTTATGAAATTGCCTAAATTGGTATACGTGTATCTGTTTATGTACTGTTTTACTGTAGCTGTGTCAACACACTTGTTGTGTCTTGGGGGGGGGGGGGGGGTTCAGTTGGTTGAGTATATTATTTGTAATATTTTTATTGACAAGTCAGTTTCACAGTATTACCAGTATGTGTGATAATGTAGATTCACAAAAAAGCTTTTACTGCAGAATACATATTTATATAAAAGAAACCAATATGTTTTTTCTATAATTTTGGGTACCGAGTCTGTTTGTTTGTTTAGCCTCATTTTTATGCCATAATGGGCTAACAGATGGTCAATTAACCTATTTAGTCTTTCCTGGGATCCTGGAAGGTTAACCAATACTCAAGCACACCTGTCTTCTCAAGTAACTGATAACTTTCCCACTTGAATCAGCGATGAGAGATGAATGACACATATCACCCATCACAGAGACTGTTGACACATTGGTATTAAAATTCGTGACCCCTGGACTGACCGTCAGACGTGCTACCGACTGAACTTAGTGTGCGTGTTGCTTTATATTGGGATCATGGATGGTGGGAAATGCGAGACGAACAATTTTGAGCTGTACTTGCAAGCTGTCTGTCTCATCATCCATTTGTACTTGTAAACATTTGTTATTCTGTGGTGAACATATTTAACTATCAATATTCTCAACTATATACTTGTAGGGGAAGGAGGTGGTCAACGAGCCTACAAAACAAGCTTCCACGCACTCAGATCAATCATAGCATCAGAGGGACTGTTTGCATTGTACACAGGGTAGGTTGCAGAAAAGTTCTTTATCTTAAAGATCAGTTATATGAGAACTTTTTTCATTTTGTTATAGAGATAAACGACCAGTGCTGTCGAGTGGCCATGTCAAACGCAAAATTTGTATTTTTTGGAAAAAGTGCAACGGCATATTTTGTAATTGCACCACCCCATACAATAACTGATCACAATACCCTTTTGCACTTCGTCTTTGATTTATGTATTTTCATGAAATATTTAGAAAGTTATCAGCAAAAATGTTCTTGGTATACAAATACCCCGGTACTACAACATTAACATAAACTTTGTAGCTGCTGAAATATAATTTGGGAGTATCCTGTGATAAAGGTATGAGTTCGAAAATTTGGAAAACGGAGGTGTTTTCTGATTATGCTATCATTGCTTACTTTTCTATTTTATTTTATAACTATTTATAGTAAGTCATCAATGGGATTTCCAAATTTTATTACCAACTTGCTATACATAAGCCCTTTAACTTTTTAAATTAATCACTGAGTTTTGGTAAACAATACCAAACAATGAATGGATCATCCGCCATAACCGAGTGGTCCGAGTGTCTAAGGATCACTTAACTTTCACCCCTGAGGCTGCGAGTTTGAGCCTGGTCTGAAATACTTTGTTGAAAAATTTAAGCTAACCACAAATAACTTTTATACATATCAATATTTTTTTAGACCTATATAACAAATGATCACTTGGACACAATTTTTTTAATTTAATCAACACACATATGTCATATACCCCAAAAAAGAAATATCTTCCGGTATTATAGATTGTTGCTGACAATTTACCCCACGTCTCTTTAGCCATTTGTTATATATCCTCTATGTTCATGTTTCTGTAACAGGTTGTCTGCGGGTCTTCTTCGTCAAGCCACGTACACTACCACGAGACTGGGAATATACATGACTTTGTTTGAAATGGTATCAAAGTGAGTATAAGAATAAGTTGACATCATTGTCTATCCTCATATCTGCAGTGTGAGACAACTATTTAATGTATTTTGTATGGTGGCCAGCGCTTCTGGCTGATTGGTCATCATTGAGACTGGCTTATAATGGCATGTCAGGACCTACATGTTAACAGGTTTGGGTTCATTTAACTTGAAAATTTTACTATTTATAAGCCCTAGTGCTCCTCAACTGAGCAAACATTAAACTTGTTTTCAACTTCTTTGGCATTGCCCCTCCATTCCTCTTTAAGTTGTGTGATTAAATGCAAGCAAATGTCACTGACTTGTCTGCAGCCCTGTATGGGCTGGATTGGGTAGAACCTGTTCAGAGTGGTATTTATGAATACTTTAACACATATCGATGTTAACAGTTTAGGCTTTATCCAATTAATATTACATTAATCATCACGTCTCTCATACCCAACCCAGTCATCTTTCTAAAATGCCTTATTTCATTGGTTGCTTAGTTGAAACTAATTTATTTTAGCTTGATTGGGAAGAAAGCTCAAAACTTGTATAAACCACCCTTGAATTGGCTTTCTGGGTAGATTCAGGTTGAGCAGGGGATTGTGCCCACTCTAAAGTGAATGACCAACACTATCCACTTCACTACTACCCTGCTTTGATTGCTTCTTGGCCAAAATATATATAAATTTACATATATAGATTGCATTTAAACAGTGTATCTATAAATACAAGATCTTTCTTCTGAAAAACATAGTGTACGTATAAATGGCAGACAATATTTCAGTAGAGTTGTCGAAGACTGCAAACATTGGAACTAGCCTTTAATTTTCTCATCTCAAACATCTATATTTTGTACATTTCAGAGATGGTAAAAATCCCAACTTTGTCACTAAAGCAGCTATAGGTATGACTGCAGGTGGTATAGGTGCATTCGTGGGAACACCCGCTGAGATCTCTCTCATCAGAATGACAGCTGATGGAAGGTATTATTACATCTAAATTCTTTGATTTCTTTCATTCCTCTCATTTAATAGTTTGTTTATATGGGTTTTGTCCGGTTAAATTAACGGTGATCATTGCACCTAATCATAATTCCTGGCTAGGTGTTTAGCCAGTGTTAGTGACACATTATCTCTCCAAGTGACTGGCTTCTTCCATACATATTCAGAGATGTGAGATTCAAAGCCATAGACCATGGTCAGATTGAGATTCAAACTCACAACTCCTGGATTGGCAGTGTAACCAGCTGAGCTAGCCTGAGCCTGGTTAGGTCAGTCAGTAGCACATCTGACAATCAATCCAGGGGCCGTGAAGCAGAATCCCAGCCTGGTCAGTCTCTATGATGACAGATATACAACATTGTCATTTGTCACTCACCATTGACTCAAGTGGGAGAGATATCAATTATTTGCGGAGATAGCTGATTAACCTTATAGGATCCCAGGAAAGATTGGTAAGGTTACTGATCGTCTGTTAACCCTAACGATGCTAAATAGTCACACAAACTACACTACCATTCTGCTTTAATACAGAAATTGGTTAAGTATGCATCTTTGTTTGACTTTGATTTTCTCTTACTGAAACTGATAGATTTTCACTTATCATATATCATGATGCAAAAATACAAGCATCTTATTTCATACATTTGTGGTCATTTAAAACAAAAAAATGGAAAATAAATTTCATCAGTTTTTATTGGTACCATAAAAAAAATGGATACAATGTATATATTAATTTCATTTTTAAAGACTTTTCACTCAAAATTTTAAAACTAACATGACAAATTTTAAATAACAGTTTCTGTTGATAATATTTTATATATGAAATATTAGATAGTAATGGATACACCTCTGGTTAGCATTGATAGATCTATGACATTAGGATTAGAATGATTGATTTGAGGGGTGAACATTCAAAATTAATTTCAACATTGGGATTAAATTTAAGGGCTATTCCATTTAAACATACAACCCACCCATGGAAAGCACTTTGAAATTGGACCCTCCCCCTTTATATTTCTAATTCATTTTATCAGGCTCCCCATTTTGAAAAACCCTCCCACCTTAGAAGTTTATTATTTTGCCGTCCATGGGTGGGATGTATGTTTAAATGGAACAGCCCTAAAATGTCTTTCTGTCTTTTTTTCAGATTACCCGATGCAGAAAAACGAGGTTATAAAAGTGTGTTTAATGCGATCTATAGAATTTCCAATGAAGAGGGTGTACGCACATTATGGAGAGTAGGTTTTCTTTTTTCTTTAAGCTTTTTTTTTTTACATTCTTCTACTTTTTAGGCTGCCGGAACGAAGTCTAAGGAGAGCTATTGTCATTACCCCGGCGTAGGCGTCCTCTGTAGACACCCAGGTTAAACTTTTGCGTTAAAGTTTAACATATTTATGCAACCACTCATTGGATGTGAATGAAACTTTGAATGTGTGTTCACCATCAGCAGTGGAACACACACAGACAAGAACCGTAACTTTGGATTGCATTTTGGCACAGTTATTGCCCTTTTTGGACTAAGACGCCCAAAGGCAAGCTTTGTTGGTCTTCTGACAACTCTTGTTAGATGTCTGATATATAATGTTTTCACCCTTTGTGATCGGCAATATAAACAACTAGACTATATTTCTTGGATCTTAACCAAATTTGCTCAGAATGTGTATGAATATCTAGGTCAAGTATGATTACCAGCCAGTTTTGACCAGCATCCCACGATTACAGTTCTTGATTTTTTCAAAATTGCAGAAATTACATGTTTGCTTAATAACTTAAGCAACTTTTTTTTTTATTTGGATCTTAATCAAACTTAAACAGAATCAAGAAACTTTAATTTTATAATTTGTATTGAAAACTAGGTCCAAGTAAGCCCCGTACACATGCACCTATTTGCACACAGGAGTATTTATTGCATATAATATACAAATTTGCTGACAAGTGCATATACAGTCATGTGAACGCATTTACATAGGTGAGTAATTTACTCCATATGCAAATTTGCATCTAGTGGGTACCACATGCAAATTAACTTTTGCATATATGCAAAAGTAAGACGTGTGTATTTTTGATCAGATTGCACACTGTTCTATACTCCGCTGAGGAAGCAAGCCAATTAAGGGCAATGGCAGCTTGCTTCTGTATATCAATAGCTTGTACAACATTTATGCGGAGACAAGCGATCTTCAAGGGCCATGCATATGGCATTGAATGTGTGCCTCCTCGTTCTGAAGTTTTCAACCCATTGTTCATCTTCAAGGTCTCCAAACAAAACAACACGGTTAACCACTCATCTGATTTAGGTCTGCTCCTCTTCTTTTCATGTCCAAATCCAACAGCAAAGCCTAATCCAATGTAACATGAAAACATTCTGATTCGCCTGAACCTGAAGAGTCTGTTCATTTTGATCTAGAATCTTCAAAGTCATGTGAATGCTTAGTAACAATACTTTTGCACACAAGCAAAATTTGCTTACTATAATTACTTATTTGTGTATATTTTGTGCATGTGTACTGGGCTCAACTTTATATTTATTTTGGCCATTGACTTTAGTGCCTCTGCTAATGTTACTCAATGCATATAACATTATATTTTGCTTTACATCAGTCACTTCAGAGCGCGCATTTAGCTGTAGATGAGCCAATCAAAATGCTGCTTACAGAAAACTAAATCTGTCAAAATAGTAAACAAACATGATATTTAGTTCTGTTAAAAACCGCTAAAATATATAAATTTGTATATTAATATGCAGATTGATTTATAGCAGTTGTTCATTGGTGACATTTTGTTCACCCGCATATACTACACACCTATAATAACATGTCTAAATTAATGCAAATACACAAATCACATGAAGATAATGATGCATTACACACATTGGCGAAATGACTCATCGTTTTAGTGGTTTGAAACTCATTGTATCAGTGTTGAAGCTACAATACTTGAAATATATATGTATAAAATCAGGGTCCTCCATGGCCCAGTGGTCTGAGGTGCCATCTTAAGATCACTTACCCCTCACCGCCGAGTTTGTAGGTTCTAGTCCCACTTGCTCTAATAAATGTATGTGAGAAAGTTTGCCAGTTACTTGTGTAAGGACGGTGGTTCTACTCAGTCTGACTCTGAGGTCTTCCTCCACCAATAAAACTGGATATGCCACATATAACCTAAATTTGTTGAAAATAGTGTTAAAACCCATTTAAAAAACAACATCAAAATATATATAAATTAATGGTTACCAAATATACGCAGGATAACGTAAAACTACCTTGTAAGGAAGATTGTGAATTGGAAAAACTCTTTAAATTTAGTAACACAAAGTTCAAGTGACCGCTATCAACCAATCAGGGTTCGAAAATTTAAGAATCTGGCCTTAATATTTCCTTGATTTTAAGCATTAAATAAAAAAGGTTGGAAAGGAAGGATGACCAGCTTTCATAAGAAATTATTCACTGAATTGGGAGGGTAATAATATTTTTTGAGCTAATTGGGCAAAACTAATTTATTAATTACTATTTGCATATTGTATTTTACAGGGTTGCTGGCCAACCGTCGGTAGGGCAATGGTTGTCAACGCAGCTCAATTGGCCTCATATTCGCAAGCAAAAGAAGGACTGATAAATACAGGTGAATTTTAGTTATTTTCTTTCTGACATTTTGGCGAGTTTGGTTTGTATGGGAGTGTTCCACCATTTTTAACAGAATTTAAGTCAGTATATAAAGATGGTCAGCACACCTTATCATTGTTTCTTGTGTTTGCTAGCCAGTTCATCATTGTTAGACACATCTTATCTCTGCAAGTTATTACTTCCCCACAGTTTCAGAGATTGGAGACTCATGGCTGTAGAACAAAGCTCATGACAATGATCCAAAAGACTGGCCAGGCCAAGCTTAGAATTATTAACCCTGGATTGACAGTCAGATCCATTACTTACTGAGCTAAAGGGCTCAACTCTCTAGCAAGAATTTTTATGTAGTTGGAATTATTACTTTTTAGTTTCTTTAAAAATCTTGATAATTGTTTGATAACAATGTTATATCAAGTTAATGGGAAATCATCACTTTAGAATTAGAAATATTACCAAGTATGGATTATTATTATTATGGAGCGGTGGTACAGTGGTAAAGCATCGGCCCCTTGATCGGATGGTTGTGGGTTTGTTCCTCCACCATGACTATAGGTGGTGTCCTTGAGCAGGACACTTTTACCGCATATGCTTAGTACTGGTTCTACCCAGGAAAACTTTGAGCGTGATTTGTGTAAGTTTTAATGACTGTTTTACAGTCGAAGTAAAATAAATAAGTTAAAATAGAATTATCACTTCTGGTTACTTTTGAAATTCAGATAAATCTCTGACAACAAAAAAGCTAACAAATTTCTTTTTTTAGTTAAAAATATTTCTAGGTAGGAAGTATCGTGACAACAAAGTAATGTGAGAATTTATTACAGGTTACTTCCAGGATGGACTCCTGTTACATTTTGTGGCCAGTATGATCAGTGGACTGGTCACTACATTCTTCTCCATGCCAGTAGACATCGCAAAAACCAGGTAATATACACTGTAAAGTGCATCACATGTAGTTAAAGCTTTAATGTATTTTACAAAAATGATTCTTCCCAAACTCTTGATGATATGATCCGAAAACTGAAGGTGATTCAAAATTATTAGTTAAACAATTGTAAGAAATGTTACATAAGAAATGGTCTAGATCATCAGCGAGACTTGCATTTCTAAAAGACAAATGTCTTGGAAAGATTTGATCAGGAATAAATTTGTAACAGAAAACTGATAGTCTGGACTACCTCTGATATCTCCATAGTATTTCTAATGATTAATGGTTATTCACTTCAGTTCAATGTAACTTTTAATCTCATTAAAGTCAGATCACATTTAGTTTCCATACTCTCTTCAGAGTAGATCTGACAGCGTTGCATAGAAGGTGACCTTTCCACCAGCCAATCAGAGCATTGCTTTCAAGGTTTTGAAAGCGAAAGTAGACGACTTTTTTAACTGAAGAAAACTCTATTTTTAGTTGGGATTCCAATACCACTACCTTGACTTCTTTTATTTATACACCAATATCGGAAGATCACTATGGCTGAATCAATGCTTAGGAGACAGCACTTTGTAAGAATGTACCAATCAATGTTATGTTGTAAATCTCAATGAACTGTGAATGTAATGATGAATCTGATTAGCTGAATTGTTTTAAATATTAATTACATGAAAGGTAAATCTGAGGTGACCTGTATGGATCTACTGTGCATAGAGTATGGCAGATTAAAGTTGATCTGATTTGAATGAGATTGTGTTATTTTATTCGGGCATAAAAGATCAGTATACAAAATACAATACTATTGATTAATAAGGTCCGCCTAACACAATATCTGGATTAAATGCAAATTATAAAGTATAAAAGTGTAAAAAAAAAAAAAAAGAATCAATTATATATAAATAAATTCTATGTAATTTTGATTTCGGTTATCTGGATGTTTATTTCTATATCTATTTTATTATTTTCTATTTTAAAAAAATAACAAACTGCAATGACTTCTTTGAATAAATATTTGTAAATTTTAATAAAACAGCAGTTGCAGAGGTGTGTTTGTTTCAGCCAATCAGATCTTACTTACATTCAAACATTTTTTCTCAAAAACTTGTCAAGACATTTGTCATTTAGAAAATCAAGTGACGCCGATGATCGAGACTACATGTTCTTAAAGAAAGTGAAACAGAAAATATCTAGTAAAATATAAGATGCATGTGTCCCAAAGTTACAGGTATACCTTTATACAGGTAGTGTGTGTCTCCTCAGCGGTAGAGTATCCTGAGGTGTTGGTTGGGTTGAGGGAAAGGGTGGGGGGTGCAGTCCTATAACTCGCCTTTTTTTTTAACATTGACAATAACATTTAAGATAATTCTCACACTTATATGAGGGGGACACATAGTTTTCCCCTGAAAAAAACAATTATAAAGTTTATCTTTTATTTCAGAATACAAAACATGAAAGTAATAGATGGAAAGCCAGAGTATAAAGGTGCCGTTGTAAGTTGCAACTTCTTTTCTGAAACCACTTGACAGATTTTCACCAAATTTTGTATGAAGCATTGTTGCACAAAACGCTGTGAAGTTTGTTCAAACGATGACTCTGGGGTCAAATATGGCCCCGTCCAAGAGGTTTATCAGTATTTTTTTTCAAAATTCAAGAATCTTTTTCTCTGAAAATGCAAGGCCTTGAGCTTTGATATCTTCTAATGAGTTTCTTCCAAGTTTGTTCAAGCGATGACCCTAGGGTCTTCTTCTCAAGAACTGTCCAATCAAATTTGTTCATATTTAGTATTAATGATCTCTATAACTCGGAGTTTCAACTGTGCTCAAGTACTGGTTAACTTTACAGGATCCCAGGAAAGAGTGGTTAGGTTAGCTGATTGTCTGTTAGCCTACGATCGTATAAAACCTCTCCAACATCACACTGTCCACATGATTTATACCAAGAAACATTTGATAAAACTGCATGTAACCTGTTTTATTCTGCCTTTGCTTCAGGATGTTGTTATGAAAGTTGTTCGTCAAGAAGGAGTATTCAGTTTGTGGAAGGGCTTTACTCCATACTACGCTCGGCTTGGCCCACATACAGTGTTGACATTCATATTCTTGGAACAGATGAACAAGTACTACAAACGGATCATCCTGGGAGACACAACTAGCGGAGGAGGCGGATTATAATGTCTGTTAGTTATTAGGTTCATATATATATACATGTCGAAGCTTTTGTAATGCTCACTAAAATGTTTTACATACCAAACAGTTTTACAGTTTCCTTATACGGTCAAACCTGTCTTAAGCAGCCAGTCAAGGGAAGCAGAAAAAGTGACCTTTTAAGACAGGGTGTTGTTTAATAAAGGTTAATTTGCTCTTAAAGCATAGAAATGGGAAATAGCAAATGTGGCTGCTTGAGACAAGTGGTTGCTCAATAGAGGTGACCACTTACACAGGTTTAACTGTAATAAATTTATAATGTGAACAAGGTACAGTTTATTTCCTGTAGCAAGTTCATATATCAAATTGGTGCAACTTTTTTCTGTAACAAGTTCCGCAAACAAGTACAAGCGAGATAGTTAAGTAAATGATGAGCATGGAAGTAATATTATTGGTTTAATGTCACACCTGCACGTGTATACAGGCAATGGTGCTGCATATGAAAATCCTAAATTTATGATTCTAACTGGAAATGGTCCCGATATGTGAATTGTGAAATAAGTTCAGGATTCACATGCTAATAATCATTATTGGTCCTGACAAGTGAATCATAAAAATAAGATTAGGTTTCACATGATAACCACATTGTTGGTCCTGATATGTGAATCATGTGAAATAAGACTAAGTTTCGCATAAAACCACATTGTTGGTCCTGATATGTGAATCATATGAAATAAGACTAAGTTTCACATGATAACCATATTGTTGGTCCTGATATGTGAATCATGTGAAATAAGACTAAGTTTCACATAAAACCACATTGTTGGTCCTGATATGTGAACCATGTGAAATAAGACTAAGTTTCACATGATAACCACATTGTTGGTCCTGATATGTGAATCATGTGAAATAAGACTAAGTTTCACATGATAACCACATTGTTGGTCCTGATATGTGAATCATGTGAAGACTAAGTTTCACATGATAATCACATTGTTGGTCCTGATATGTGAATCATGTGAAATAAGACTTAAGTTTCACATGATAACCACATTGTTTTCATATGAGGTTTAGATTGAACTTCTCATTTTAGAATCATGAAAATGCGCAGCATACAGTTCTCATGTGAAACTTAGTCAGGCTCTGAAGTATTCTCTGACATACATACAGGAGTTGTATTGAAATCATATTAAGAATCAATCTTTTTATGGCTCTCGTATATTAATATCGTGTCATTTGCCGAGGCATTGCTTACGTCGCCCTCACACATGGTGAAACATACATTGGTTTTATTTTGGTATAATGAAGAGTTACTTGTGCACAAAGGGTATGCTAGTTTTGTTTGAGATACATCTGACAAAAAGAATATGTGTATATAGTTCTTTTATTCCGAAAATGCAGCCATGTCAATGAATTTAGTAGGTTAAACAAATTGTGTTTAGAGACAAATTCATCATTTAACAAGATGTGCAGTAAAACACTGCTGGACCATTTTTAAGGATTTTCATATGGAATCATTAATGATTTGTAGTTTGAGGGGAACTGACATTTTTTTAATGGATTTGATCTCGAATCAACAATACTGGGCTTCTTTCAGTTGGAAGCTTACAGAATTATAAATGCTATATAAACTAACTTAAAAAAACAACACTTTTCCTTTATTCGCTGTATTGTCATGCAATTTAAAATGAGTAAAAAGCTTCCAAAGGCGTACACTAACATTACAAGTAATCGACTTGTAACATCGTCCGCTCTATTTTTGTTAGCTAACTGAAGATAATCGTTAATATTTGCTGGTATTGAATGCAACTCTGTTATCCTTTTAAAGAAAATAGTTGACATTCCATTTCAAGGTTCTTTTTGTTAGATTTGTATCTTAGAAATGAATATTGTAATTTATAAAACACATGTAGAATATAGAATTTGTGGCTATTTACACCAATTTTTACAGTCCAAACTTATGCTGAGCATACAATAATGTACATAAACAATTGATAGTTGTGAATTATTATATATTAAAAATGAATTGTTTGACAGCTCTTTGAAGAATTTCAATGAATTTAATTGACTGTTCCAGAATTAAAACCCAACATTTGAATGCTTTAGCACACAATTTTAGCTGGGCATGGTAGGCTCAGTCAGTAATGTGTTTATCCTGGGGTCGAATCTTGGCAACAGTTTCTACAATGAATATTTTTCTACGACCATGGATCTCCCACCACTCAATGAGTTGGGAAGTAGTCAGTGACTTAAAGAGATAAGATGTGTCTAGCTCCAGTTAACTGCTTAAAGAGAATAGAAGAAATGATGATGCAGTGCTTTATTGGCCCACCATCAAAGATTGATATTTATATAAAATGGGTCACTGGAAATTTACATTCCTATATAATCATCAAGGCATTTTTTGGTTAAATTTGGTCAACGTGAAAACTAAAAACACATTCTGTTATTAAACTTGTACACAACTCAACCTCGCATATTCCATACCCAGTCATGAAGATTAGAATAAAAATCTTGGAAGCTTACATGATTCTTTATGGCGAGTCATAAAATGCTTTACGTCTCTATGCAAGACGGACGTTTCTGAAATACCTTTTTAAGGTTTATCTCAATGTGAAATATGTTTACAATTGCTTTACTGCTCTTTTTATTTTCATGCATGAAATCCAAGAAAAGTTTACACTTCCTAATTATTGTTTTCCATGTATACCGGTACCATGTCTGTTCCTAATTGTTAGTTTTAGTTACGTCAATAACGCACAGCTAGCGTTATATTGTTGGTTTTCACGACAACCACAGTATTTTCTCAAGTGTGGCAAGCATTCCATTAAATGAAATTATTTGGAGGATCAATCTCTTATTCTTTGGTATTTAGCACTTTAATGTGAAAAATTTAATTAAATGATGTAATACACAGTGGCAATACTTGTTAAATACTTATATAGTTATTCCAGTCTTATTTCCAAATGCCACTCTTTCATGCTATAGTAAAAATGTAAAATGCAAACAGTTATATTTTTTTACTGGTATAAAAACTGCATGTGTACTAAGTTTTAATCAGATTAGATTTAATGGTATAATTCACTTTTCACTGAAATCCGTATATATTCAGTATGTGTTGCTCACACTTGTTAAAGTTCCTGGGTTGGGGTTTCGTTTATTGACAAGTTAAGGCCCTTTATATTCATTATTTAGACAAAAAGTGATAACGACTTAATTTTCCTAAATACTTTGAATTAATTTACGTTACCAACTACAATTATTTATTGAGCATATCAATTTATTGAGACTGTCATTCGTAATGTCTGCTACAATTATGTTTTAATTAACTAAACTGTAAGTATCACTCACTTCAATAGTGATTTATATGTTTGTCATGTATTTCAATTATGGGCCCCGATATATGCATTTTTAATACAAAACAATTTGTGATATTTTGAAAATGCAGATCGTTCAACAACACTGACGAGGACATATACGAGACGGTAGTCGTGTATTAATATTATAATAATTACAGTACTGGTTGTTCTCAAATCAAGATTTCTTTTTATTACAAGATGGCTAAAATTAAAGTAATAATCAAAGTAAGATTTCAAATCAAATTTTGTTGTTATTTTACTGAAAGGATGTTACACGAAAACAAAGTCTTCTCTTTGGTGAATGCCATATTTAGTTATTCTGAAATGGTTCCACATCTTTTTCTGATAGAAATGAAAAAAACATTTTATATTCTAACATTCTGAATTGTGCCGATTAAAATCATCTTACCATGAGTTCATGCGGGTGTTAACTTTGTGCCGAATCATGCACATACCTTTCGAATTTATTCACTTATTAATTTGTTATTCATTTATAAACTATGAAAATGATTTTATTTCTATAATCTGCTGTGATCAAGGCTGTAATCAGTTTATGTTAAATTATTCACTTAGTCAGGTTTTGTGTATACAGCACCATACATATAAACAGAATGTCACAAATACCAAATACAACAGATTCCACGGCATATTGGTGTCAAAGAATATTTTTATCAAATTTTTATGAGTATACACAAAAGCCCATAGCTTATATACATAGTAACTCGTAGTTATTATACACAGTAACTCGGACTTAATATATATAGTAACTTGAGCTTTTTCTATAACTGACTCTTTAGGTGGTTTACTTTGTTAAACCAGTTCTGGATGTTATTTTTCAGATGAATAGGTGCATGAGCCAACATCAACATATATACACTAAATCATACAGAAAATAAAATTGTCAATTTTATTTTCAATGTTTTGTGGTTTTGTAGATCGAAAGAAATAATGTGTAAACTTTTAAGAACTGTATTTTCTGTCACTCCAATTGGTGTCAAATTTTGTAAACAATGTTAAAACTTTTTCTATTTGAAATGTAACCTATGCTGTGCATATGTAATTTAACTTTATATACGTGTACATGTTTCGCATTTATTTTGTAGGTGTTGTGGGAAGGGAGAAGGAATGTTTGTTCAATAATAATTATATGGTTGTGTTGTTTTTTAATCACAACTATGAAAATTGAAAAGTTATGGAATTTAATTTTAATATACAAGTTCCTATTTGTGATGCTGTAAATAAAATTTGTTATTGTGTTCAGCTTCGTTTTTTTTTTCTTGTGTAACGCCCCATGATGAAGTAAATCGCTCTGGCCAAGGAATTATAATGGAAATTGTTTTTAACGTTTTAATTTTTTTAATATCTTTCTATAAAGAAAGGTTCTGTATACATAAATGATACAGAAAGGTCTGGTTTATTTCAGAGTGACTTTATTAAACTACTGTCACCAATATTCACAGTTTTAGAATATGTATGTTGTATGTCATAAATGGGTATTTATCCGATCTTGATCTGCACTGACATTACTTACAGCTGTGCATATTTTACATTACCAGTATATAATTTAACCAGAATTTTTATTTTTTTTAAGAAAATAAAATTTTATAGAATGAAATTGCATAATTTATGAATATTCAAGTAATTTCATATAGACAAGTTGTTTTTCATCTTTATCTGGGTCGCACTCCGAGAAGAAATCGCTCTGGGCAAGTCAGATAATGATTTTGATGAAATTTTTTTTTTATGTTTCTACACAGAAAGGTTTGTATTTCAGGTCATTATCTTAAAACTTTCATATCATGTACAATGATTATGAATTGTTAAAAGTGGTACAAAATATTTAACAATTGCCAAGCAAGTCGCCCTGATTGAATTAAATCCGATATAGCGTTATGCCAGCACTATTGTGAGCAGCGGTCCAGGAATAGCGGCTATTGCTACTATTGGCTGGAAAGTTGGGTCTCCGCCATTCAAAGAAAAGAGAAGGGCAATTAAGAGTTACCCTTCTACAACTAATAATCCAACTATGGTGAAAAACTGCAAAGACCAGTGTGAATAAATGTATTTTTGTAAAATTCATTTTCAATTTAAGTTTTCTTTATAGCGGCTTATATGATAATAAATTTATTTTGTAAAACAAAAATCTTTTAAGTTTACTAAAAGTGCAGTCTGACATGAAGGAATAAATAAAAACATCAATTTTTTTTTTGTTATTTTTTAAATTCAACCATGCATACGGCAATAAGACAAACATGCATTAATAGTTGACAAATAATTACTGTTACATACAACTTGCCTGGAATGGGTGAGCATTTGGTTTTCCCATATTCAAATGAAGGTATATATAATTCTCACTTACATTTTTTTCACAGTCCGTAGATACAATACAGTTTATTTTCTGAAAGAGCGATTTTTCAATAGGCAATGTGATTCCTAATGTATGTCTACATGGGAAAACCTGGTCAGACTTTTTTCATTTAACGTCTATTCCAGTGGTATAGCATCAGACCCACAATCAGGGGGTCGTGGGTTTGTTCCCCCGTCACGGCTATGTGTGGTGTCGTTGAGCAAAACACTTTAGCTGCATATGCTTATTGCTGACTCTTCCCATGGAATACTTTGTGCCCTCCCTTTAGCACCAGCCATGGTTATATTCAACATAAGAACTAAGGCTCCATATATACACTACACTAAATGACAGTCACAAAAATCAGTTAACACCGAAAGCCATTACATGGTATGAAGTCATTATAAACAAAACCGGTAAGCAAGCATGTTTCTGGAATTCTGTTAACAGATTAATAAATAAAGCACCAACAGCAGATCTATGAGTATATGCAGATTTCAATCAAATCAACCATTGACATTGCTGAATTTCTTAGGAAATCCATAGCAAAGATATAACACCTTTGATCTTCAAAAATTCTATTAGCATTTAGAAGGGGTGTTAATAAAAAATCATCTGTCTGTGAACCAAACTATGTACATGTATATCCTGGTCACATTGAGGTTGGTCGCAGGACACTCTTGGCGTAAATTGTTTTTCAAATGAAAACCTCCATGTGAACAGCAAGCCGAAGAGAAAATATAACAAGATTATAAATAAACCACTAAATGCAGGTCTCTAGGTGTTGGTTTTTTTTGTGGCTCATTTTCATATTCTGGATGTTCACATTTTCACCAGCATCGGACCCACCAGTTCGTCAGCTTTCTTGGCCCCTTGCAGGACCTCAACAATTTTCAGGGCAAACTCGAAACATGTGCCTGGTCCCCTGCTTGTGATGAGTTTTCCATCCTGCACAACTCTGTCTTCTGAGTACTTATAGCCAGCTAAAACATATGAAATATTGAATATTGGATAGTGTTCAGTTTGGACAAAACAGACATTAATCAACTCAAAATATCCGCTTTCGACTGCAGCAAAAACATAAGACGAAAAAATATAAATGTATGTTTCTGGTTATGCTTTTGAAAATATTAGGCTAGGTAGATAGGCATATTATTTTTTATTTTACTGGGTTCATGATTTAAATGTTGCTTTTTGAATTAGATATGGAAAAAAGGTAAGCATCAAATATTAGGGGTAGGTAAGGGCTATTCCATTTAAACATACCACCCACCCATGGAAGGCACTTTGAAATTGGACCCTCCCCCTTTATATTTTTAATTCATTTTATCAGGCTCCCCATTTTGAAAAACCCTCCCACCTTAGAAGTTTATTATTTTGCCGTCCATGGGTGGGATGTATGTTTAAATGGAACAGCCCTGAGAGATTTCTCAACTTTTGACTAAGGTAAATTTGAACTTTTAGTATTTGAAGATTTTACCCATAATAAATAGAATTTATCAAATAATTTTGTTAAACAAATTTTAAAGAAAGCTTAATCTATTTCTCGAAAATCTCTTAATTGTTCAGAATGAAGTTGATTAAAGGAAAAAAATGCTATAAATGTCTTGCAAAATAATCATCATAATGTATAAAAAGCATCTCATTATCATTAATAAATAATTAATTGAATATTAAGTGTCTTTTTTTATGCCATTGAGGGCTAACAGACGACATTAATAAATAAAATTTGAATGCTTTGGTATGTCAAATCCACCAAAACGTGACAAAATCAATATTTAACTTAGAGCCGTAAACTTGAATTTGAATTCACATTCTAAAAAAAGATAGCACTTAAATATTACTGAATGACGTTGGCATTGTCATTCAGACTCTTTCTAAGATGAAACCCGTTTGACTATGTGTAAACCTGTTTAATGGAGCAAAATGAAATGAGACTCATTTAATATGTCACAAATTTAATAGTCTAATCAAGGCATGTAGCCCAAGTTGGGAAATTGGGGGGGGGGGGGGGGGGATATTTTAGCAGATTTTAAAATTTTGAAAAATTATGATATATTCCTTTTAAGATGATTTTCATTTGGTAACATTGATCATCACAACCTTTGTTAACAGCTTTGACCTTACTTAAATACACTTACATGTAAAATGATGAAATGGAAGTCTTATAAAAGGTCATTAAAATGTATGAATTAAAAGCAAATTGTTGATATCTATAAAACACACTTCTATACTTAACAAGAGCGCCGGAAGCAGGTGCAGATGCTCACCTTTTTTCAACATGACGTAGGTCAAGGTCAGTGATATAAACTTTCATAATATGATGGTGTTCAGTTT
>CM055910.1:43234414-43245853 GCA_029582155.1 Panopea generosa | reverse complement strand
TGTACATCTGCATAAAGCCAGACCAGCTTGGACGTGTTTCTTTCAAAGGCCAAATTACTTTAGAGAATAAATCAAACTGACTATTATCGAAGTCCTCTGTTGTTGAGTCACTGTCTTCCCCAAGGTCAAGGAAATGTATTTTCTCTGGTGCTCGATTGTCAGGGTGTTTGAAATATTTGATGGTTATTTTTCCAATATCTGACAACTCACTCAGTTGAATGTTTGCCCTAGGGATCGGTAGGCTTACGTTGGACCCGGGTGATGTACAAGCTATAATCCCCATCCCATGGAATGTTCCGTGCCCATCAAGCGTACGAACGTTATGGTCCGCATTGTCTGCTACAAACTGAAGGAATTTTCCAGGGAAATAAGATGGGATAGTTGTGCTCAGTGTTGCTGCAGCATTTAACTCGAACCGTTGAACCTCATAATACGATGCACTAATCCCCATACTATTAAGTAAATCCACCAAGTACCTAGAACCAAAGTGGTGATGTAACTGAACACCTAGACCTATCTGTAAAGGTGCCAGTAGGCTCTTTGGTCTGCATGTCTGTATTATTGCTTGACCAATTGATGCTAACTTAACACTGGTATCATTCCCACACAATAATACTGTCAGCAATGTCTGTAAACTTGCAGGAATTAACTCCTTATTTTCATTTGTAGACAAAACAGAAGAAAATGATGGGTAGAATTTCTTGATGGTCTCTGTTTGGATTGAGTTAATATCAGCCTTGATCAGCTTCGTTGCTGCAGTTATAATTGTTTTCCTTTTTTCGCTTTCCGAAAACCCTTGTGTATCGTTTGAGAAGTTATGAATAATTTCTGATGCTTTTTGTTTCATTGTGACCTTAGCTTCAGTATTGCCGAAAGTGGTTACTGATATAGAGTCTCCAAAATGGTCAATTAACCTGTTTTTCAGATGTTGTATGAGTAAGCACGGTCCCCAACAAGTATCTTCCATCAAATGAATCAGTTCAGACATTGTTAATACACACCCCTCAATTTCTTCTATATAACTCACAACATTTTTGAATGCTTCAGTGGTATCTGGTGCTTCAGGTCTTCCTGGGCTTTTTGTTTGCTTTTTACAAGGACTGGCATCTGTTTCAAACTCCTTGGGAAGCTGTCGATTTGTCCTGAAGTTGACACTGCATGTCTGATGGTATAATACATCAGCCGCTGGTAGATCAATAATGCTAGCGATCCTTCCAGAGACGTCATGGGCCCACTGATCATTCCTTTCTGAACATACACGTTCAATGGACTTCTTAAAAGGAAGAATTCTAACTGGAAAAATAGCATAGCCCCGTTTTCTATGGTTAAACTTTGCATCCTGTGAACAAAATATGCATTTATGTTTAAAGTCAAATACGCCCGATGACCTTGTGGAACATTTAGTAGTATTATCATTATTGTTAATATCATAATTGCTAGCTATGACGTTGCGTTTATGAATATAGTCTCTTCTGCAGTCCACGTGAACTTCCTGTCCAGGAATAACATTTATGTTTGATTGCCGCTCAACACTGGCTTCGTTTATCGACTTGCTGCCTTTATCCCGTAGCTTCACTGTGGGAAGATCATTGAGAGGTGTGTTGCAGAATACACAGTCATCCATCTGAAATGAATAATAACGTCCATTTGTAAGATTTCAATTTGGGTAAATTCTAGGAAAGTGATGATTATATGTAGCAATAACATTCACAGACGAGTGCAGCAGACATAAGGTTGAAATTGATTGAGCCAGTTTCGACAGTCTACATTCTTAAGTGTGTATAGAGCATGATTTCATTCTTCAATTATTAGTGCATAGGTTATAATTATTCTATACCAGTATGTATTGTGATGTAATGGTCTATAAAATATTATCAAAAATATCTAAAGTGGGATTGTTGTTTGTCCAACAATATATTATGTGCATTATTCGGTTAGATTGGTACAAAACACGTACGATGTGTTAGCTCTGCTGTGCTGCCGATATCCCAAGAGATGTATGGTTCACCGTTGGTTGTGCAGAATACAATAATACACTGCAGCTGTATTCAGCATCTGAAATTAAACAAAAATTCAATTACAAAGGTCCTCAAGATGATTTTACAATAATATTATAATGTAATAACATGTATCAATATTAAAGCAAGCTTTACTATTATTATTGTATTGTGCTGCAACGGTCTGTTTTGCAAAATTGTTGTTTAATAAAAGATAGGCACTTAGGTACACGTACAATGATATATTTATGTACTGCTGCTGGTGATCCATGGTATGTATGGTTGCTTGTGTGGCGTACATCTGTGCAATGTTCAGCCTGCAATGTAAGAAAAAATGCGTTTAATTACATAGACCCTGTATATGATTTTATTGTAATATAATGATGTTAATAACACACAAAAACATTCAATGATATAAAAACAATCATAACATATTCTAAACAAAGTGTTACTTGTCAAAACTTGTGAATTCAGTAATTAAATAAGCTCCTGTTTTGGTAGTCAATTAACACGTTTTTTAGAATTATGGCAAAAATGGGCTTCCATACTTCGAAAAATTAACGGATATGACCCTCAAGAAGTACGTTTTTTTCTCCAAGTAAGTGTTATTTTGCTCATTTTGAACACTGTTATTTGTTAAATACAAATATTTAACGCTAGCAAAACTCTTAATATCCTAAAATATGCATGTTTATACCGTATTCAACCTTACCTCAAATTTCACCATGAAACAACGTTCATCAACAATTATGCAGACATACAAGACTTAAACACAAACAAACTTCACGGAATTCATTAAAAATAAACATAATTGATACTTACCCCGCATATTTGATCGATAATGGCACTTTCAAACAGTTGTTTATATATTTTGACTGGGCGCCGCCATGAAATTATGACGTATTTTGATGACGTCATTGTACCTCCCGCTGAAGAGTTCTTACTATGGTGAGCTAAACCGTACAAAATTTCAAATTATAAAATAGGGTATTTTGTTTTTTTTTAAAATTCAATATTTTTGTTTTGCCGAGGAACACAGTCTGCAAGTTTGGTTTGGGAGATACTAATACAATATACTTTCGTTCTGTATAAATACAGTTTTTGTTGCAATTAGTCCGAGTGAATATTTTCGTTTACCAGCCTATTCTACTTGGATGTTTCTCCCATTAAATTTAAATAACCTGTTGTTTGGAGATGTAAATCTCTCATTTCAACAAAACATATCAATTGTTGAAGCAGTGCATATGTTAATTAAAAAATCGAGTTATTTCTCCCTGTTGCACTAACTTTTTGTTAACTAAATAGAGTTTTTGCTGTTGTTTTTTTTTGTTTGTTTTTTTAATTCATTTTTTTTTTCTTATATTTTATTGTTTTTATTTATTTTTATTTTTTTTAAACGTGTGAGCTTATAATTTGTGTACCAGATATTGCTACTTGTCGAATATATTTTACCTCTACCAACTGTCTCTAAGTTTTTCAGATATGGAGGTCCAATAGATACGCTCTCTCTCTCTCTCTCTCGCTCTCTCTCTCTCGCTCTCTCTCTTTCTCTCTCTCTCTCTCTCTCTCTCTCTCTCTCTCTCTCTCATCGTATACATTTTCGTTTTACAACTATTTCTCTTTTCAGCTTGTTATTTTTCTATTTTGACTTCCTTTTCGATAAAAGTTTAAACCGTTGTACTACCATAATGAGTTTGTTAAACTGTAGGGGATATGTTGAAATAAAATATGTTTGAACTAAACTTAACTAAAGCACAAGAATCGTGTTTCCATCACTAAAATGGGAGGCGTAACTGTACAGTGACTCAGGGTCATTATCACGTTAATATTATATTTGCCAAACTGATCAGGCCGTCTATAACTGATTGCTCTATGATAGCGTACTGAATGTTTCTTGTGTATCCGGTTTTCACTCAGTCATCACGTTTTCCTCTTCAGTTTTACAAGGCAGGAAGAACCGGGGTCTCTATGGTGCCAATTTCCTACTATAGAGATACACTGGCATTGCATAACTGTCCGTGCCCCCGCCATTATCACATTTCTCATTAATACTCCATGCACATGTGTATGATGTCGTTTCTGTAAGATGATAATCTAGCTGGGATATATTTTTACGAAGCGACCACGGGAGGGGGGGGGGGGTGAAATACGAGGTTGGGTGCACCCGTTAACCGGGTTTCAGCACCAGGGTGGCGATGTACTGACCGCTCCAAGTTGGTGACCACTGTTCTCAATTCTTATATATGTATGTATTGTATGTGCTACGAGCATTCTGTATATTGATCATGTTTAGGCTATTTTTGTGGCAGTGTTCTATGAATTGTTACATCGCCTTTTGATCATATACTTTTTTATAAATCTTGCCAAGGGTTTGAAAAAACAACTGAACTAAGGATGCATTGAATGGGTTACATTGTGACGAGTTATTGTTATGCAATATATGTAAAGTACATATGTGTCATAAAACATGGTTATAATTATGCATTATTAGAACGACACACATGTGCCATAAATGTTCTATACATTACATCTTCAGAAGCAAGGCACACATGTGCCATGATATCAATAACATATATCGCAAATATTCAAATAATACCGTAAAAAGAAAAGAAATGTGAAGGGTTCGATAGAATACGCCACTCCAACATATTTGTTAAATATCTAAACGAAATTATAGACCATATACCTGATCTGTGTGGAGCAGGGGTGGTTGGGGTAACAAATAACTACGTGTGTTCCGAGAGTGTCTTGAATAATAACTGAGACAAATGATCTCCACTGACAAGGGAACTGACCAATCAGCGACGAGCTAATCCGTCATGCTTCCAGCAGAGCTAATTGCGTATGTGTGAAAAGGCTAGCGATAATACCTGCGCGGTCCGAAAGTGTTTAGATTAGTAAGTAAGATAAAGGATCTCCAATGGCCCGGTAACTGATCAAACATTGACGAGCTAAACGGTGATGCTTCCAACAGAGCTTGCGTAAGTGCGGTGAGGCTTGCGATAAAAACTGATTATACAATACACGCTGCCCTTAGCTCGAGTCATAAAACGCGCTATGATTTTCATAGCTAATATTTATAAATATTGCCAAGTTTTTGTAAAAACAACTAAACTAAGGTGCACTGATTGGGTCACATTGTGACCAGTTATTATTATGAAATATATGTAAAGCACATATGCGTCATAAAACATGGTTATCATTATGCATTATTAGAACGACACACGTGTGCCATAAATGTTTTATACATTACATCTTCAGAAGCAAGGCACACATGTGCCATAATATTAATAACATATATTGCAAATATTCAAATAATACCAAAAAAAGCAAAGAAATGTGAAGGGTTCGATAGAATACGCCATAAAGGAAGAACTATGAATTATAGTTCTACCTTCCCCTACATTTCGAGTGGAGAAAGAGAGCAGAAGAAAACTTTAGGATACAACAAATGTATATGTAACCATTCATATATTCAAACATGAAAACATAGGTTTCCATAGTATAGGTTTTAACGGCAGTAAGGCAATCGCCCATATGTACATCTTCACAATACAATATATACCAGAAAGATAATATTAAGAGTTTAAAGAAATATAAAACACATTATAATTATAAAAATACATGCTAAAGGTGTATACATGTTACACAAAATATTCATTATCATAGACAAAATATATAATACAAAATATCAATATCAAAGTACATGTTACAAGCCCATGCATGTAACACAAAACATCAATAGTATAGTTCATAGTAATCCAAAGTAGATAACACAAATTATGAATTCATAGTTCATGTAACAAGCCCAAGCAAGTAACAAGGAAATAGCATTATCCTAGTACATGTTACAAGTTACATGATGTAAAATCACATGCCATTCAACCATATAAAGTATGCCCTGGATGTAAATGAAGAGCTTGCCGGAAAGATACTGTTTTGCGTGTTACACAGCCCAAGCAGGTAACACCAGATATCTGTGTAATTAGGTTACTGCTACAACGATCAAGTACGTAGCAATTTTGAACAAGATTAACTCATTTCTCTGAGTCAGAAAGTGTATGTAGCGACGGAAAGCATTGCTATGCCACCGACCAACAGAACAGATAGGAGCATCTGAATAACACCTTTGAGCACAATCTGACGCTTTCCCAATTTGGACACTATGTGACTTATAACGAGAACTATCAAACCCACAGAACAGTAAGCATTTTGAAAGCTGTTAATCAAATTGAGATCTAGGAACAGGCGCACCCGAACTGAGAATAAACAGAGGACCCGCCTGTGAACCACGTAAATTAATATATTCGTGTAATGCAGTAACAGGGACGCGCTATGATTTTCATAGCTATTATATACACACAGTTACTTGCGGAAGGGCGGTCGTTCTACCCAGTCTCACTCAGTCTGAGGTCTTCCTCCACAAGTAAAACTGGATTTGATTAAAACATATTTTATTGTCGTAATGTGTTCAATAGGGTCGAGCCACCAGTTCTTAACAACATTAGTTACGGCTCTTCCCATAAATAATTGATACAGATAATTGATAAAACATGGCATAAATGGTACATTATAAAAGTTTCTTTGTAATCTTTTCTTTTCACGCTTTACGCAAGAATAGAACGAAACATTAATTTTAATAAGAACGGTTAGGTAAAAGGAAAGATAGAGAGTAAAATTGGATACGCCGTTTTTTAAAACCTGAAATAGGCTGAAAATGGCGTCAAACAACATTTAAACCAAATCATATACTTCCTTATACTACAGAGTATATAAAACATTGAACCAAATCCAACTGTCAAGTGCGATATGAATTTATTGTTCTTTATTGTTCTTCTGTTACATAGATTTTACTTTAGTCTCAACAATTTTTCAGTAGACGGTATCTAATTAAAGGTGTCACACTGGAGTTTCATGCCTCAGACACATGGTATGCTACCCCACCCAATCATAATATATTGACACCGGGCAGACCAGACCTAGAACTGTCCTATAAATGCTGAGCACCAAGCGAGGAAGATTCTAGTACCACTTTTGAAGTTTTTGGTACGACCCGGCCAGGGGTCGAGCACACGACCTTCCGCATGTGAGGGTGACGTATCACCCATAGACCACCGCTGCGATTCTCATAGCCTGGTAACAACTCTATATAAGGTTCCAGTGAAATTTAATTCCCTTAAACAACTGGAGCATATGACTTAAATGAGAAACATTTACGTCTCACTTACCACTTACATCCACCAAGTGGCGGTAATAATATACTTGCGTCCATGATTTGACATTATATTTGCTGAAAATGCTTAAAAGGTCATAGTTCTTAGAGTATATGCGAACATTTGAACTTTTCATTAATTCTGCCAAGTTTGGATGACATTTGGGTACTGCTGGGTGAAGATATAACATAATAAAGATGCGTAGTGATGCACTGCAACATATGGGCAGAATTGTCAAAAAATGAGGGGTTGTCATAAAAGCATCGAAATTGTGAAAAGACAATCTGGTCAAGACACTTTTAAAACAATTGACAATGTGTTCAGTGTTCCAGAAGTGCATGTCTTTGCATGTAGAACTGTGAAAAATTAATTGGCGTGTGAGACGTTTCGTCCCGTGTTTATGTGTGTCTAAACGTTTATTTTACCACATTACAGAATGGATTGGGATTGGAATAATTTGACTACAGTGGTAACTGCAGCAGTAATAGCAGCAGCATTAATAGTAGTAAAATATTAATGGTTAAAGCATTATTAAAAGATTCATCCGCATAGATTGATTTACATGTTTAGAAATTCTGACATATAAGTATGCAGCAAATAACAGATGAAAGACATATGCATATAGAAATTCAAGTTTGAAGCACGTTTTGGCATAGCTGTTCTCATGTAAGGGAGACAATGCAAACCGTTTCATTAATGTTTTTATCAAACAGTGTATCTCCCTTATAACTGACTCGTGCAGTATTAACAATAACTCCTATTAACATGAGTAATGTATTTATCACTGATAGTGCGATCGCGTGCATAACGAGTAGAATCGTGTCCATGGATTGATTAGCATAAACGTTTATATATGTACGTACACAACCGTTCCTTTGACATCTGTACACCCGAACGATATTATGTAAAATCATAACTCACACACAACACTTTAATATGTCAGTGATTTATAAAGTTAATGTCTTTAATTACAATAAAAACTTAACTTTAATTACAATAAAAACTTAACGTCAAATACAGTAAAATATTGAGATAATAATTGTTTCAAACGTAATGTGTTTCTGAGTTACAACCTGTCTTAAGCAGCCAGTCAAGAGAAAGACCAAATCTGGCCTTTTAAAACAGATTGTTGCTGGAAATCGGTTAATTTGCTCTTTAAGCATGGAAAAGGACACTAGCAAATTGACTACTTATGACAAGTGAATGCTTAATCGAGGTGACCGCTTGTACTAGTTTGACTGTGTACAAGTACATTTAAATTACAACATGACGATAGTCAATCCTGTTTTTTTTCCTTTATATTCTTTTTATTACAAATTTGATGTTTGAATTAACTGGTTTTGGGTTTTGACGACGTACCAACATCGAGATGTGTATTAACGCAAACATGGTTGACGATTCCAGGCGAACGCTCCATATGCTCAAAAGTACATGTTAAACTATATACTTAAACTCACCAGTAGATGGAATCCAAAATGAACCTTGAACAATGACATTTGCATAATTGCATAATTTAAATGCTCAGTCTGCCGCCTTATGCATGAGTATACAGAAGTTGCAATCGTACCACTACTAAGGTAACATCCTTAAACAAACAGTGGTGATGTTTTCCTCAAAATCAAGTCTACGAGATATTTAATATTTAATTAAGCCGTTCTGCTCTTCGAGCTTCACGAACATTAAACTGTCCTAATGTTTTTTTATCACCCGATCAAAACTTAAAATTCGGCTTTTAATCCTTAAATGACGTTATTTTGAGACGGTACGTCATGTGATGACACACAGAAACTAATATGACCAATTTTTACACGTCCTTTATAGAGGTGATTTATTTAATAAATGGTAAATGTTACATGTTTTTGAGTTATGTGATAAAACGAATCTTACATTAGTGCTCATTTGCTATTGAATTTATTAAACTCGTTGGTGAAAATGAAATAATGCGTTGCCGATCCTCGCATAACTATAGGGTTTTTTTCCAACTCGTTTAATAAATTCAATAATAAATAAGCACTCATGTAAGATACCCTATCTACGAAATAATTAAGATGAAAACATATAAATGTTAGGCATATGAAATATGCTTCAGTAACATAAAATAGAAGTCTTGATCTTCTCTGGAGTAAAAGTAACCATTTATGATCCCCCATGCCGTCTTACCCCATTGTATGTCAATGATGGTTGAATGAAGAATGGATAGATGTTTAGTTTAAACTTATTTAGTGAAACAAATTATTACAAACCACGCTCAAATTTTTCTTGGGTACAATAAATACTAAGCATATATGCGGAACAAGTGTTTTACTCAAATACACTGCACATACCGTTGCAAACGATCGAATCAACAACCCTCCGATAATGGGTCTGGTACTCTACCACTCGACCATGGATGGATGGGTGGATGGCGAAGGGTCGATGTATGGATGAATATACCAATAATGACATTCTGTGCAGCCAAATAACTTCTTAAAATACCGCGGGCATGTACTGTTGGGTGGATGGATGGATGGATGGATGGATGGATGGATGGATGGATGGATGGATGGATGGATGGATGGATGGATGCGTATAAACTATTGGAAATTAATAGGGTTATACGTTGATATGTTTAAGGTTTGTTTTTTTTATACCGGAACCGGAGTGTATCGATTTCAACATTGTCGTTGGTCTTTTAATATATTTATCACCAAAATGACGTGCGCAGATAAATCAATTTACACTAATGTTATAGCAAATAGCAAAAGTTTTCGGCTGCCAAGGTCGAGTGTTGTATTTATTTCCGGCATGATACATGTAGGATTAAGGCGTTCCATTGCTTTATCTTAGTAACAAATCATGTCGTCATGACAGGTTGACCCCTGGGCTATCAGATAAGTTTCAATATATCATTCATACATATTTATTTTAGACTTTATCCATTGCGAAGTAATTTCAAGACTTTATGTATTACGTTCTCAAGTTCTTTAGTGTATACAACCAACACGAAGATGTGAAGTTTGACAGGAATGTGATACTGTTGGTTAATATGAACATTATAACATTTAATAAAAGCATATTTTAGAAAGCCCAGTGTCATGTTAGGGAGGGGAGGGGGGAGGGGGGGGGGGTTGGGGGTGAATATCGGGAAAAATAGATAGATATAGCCCCAAACTAACGGTTCCTGGGGCGATGCAAAATGATTAAACCAGATTAAAAAACTCTGTATTTTTATTTTATTCAAGAATTATTTTCAGAGGGTTGAAAATGCCTTAATTAGGGAAGTGGGTGGGAAATGTTTATTTGGGGTATAATGTAGGCAAACAGACAGACAGACAGACAGACAGACAGAGGCTTGCTTTGTTGCAAGGCAGTAATATGGCTCACAGGGGCTAGTTACACTATATATATATATATGTTCTAAATCCCTATATATAGTATTATTAAGTCTTTTTTAAATACTACATATATAGGGATTTAGAATATATATATATATATATATATATATATATATATATATATATATATATATATTGTAATTAGCCCCTGCGGTATGGCTCATATAGAATTTTCTATGTACACAAACGCAGCCTGCAGCATATATTGTCACCTGTGAGCAAAAATGGTGTAACTATTTATTTAATTTATATGCAGATGTGATTTTTGCAGTGACAATAAACTGTATATTTGTCAAAAAGATAATGTCTGAGTTAAAAATATTCCACCCACATAGAACAAACCGTAATATGAATAACCAATTTGTCATGGGTTAAAAGTGGCCTGAATGATATCAGACCAAACAATTAGTTACAGTTTTAATTATTCTGATATTACCCGAATTGAGATTTTTCCCAGTCCCTGATATTTTCCGAATCAGGTCTGTTTAACCCCAATGAAAAAGCAGGGAATTCACATTCCATAGCTATATTACGCTTACCAAACTCTGATGTAATTCAACTTTCCCTGAAGCAACTGACAAATCAACTTGCTGAAAGCTCATTGCTATGTAACGGACCGAAGTGAGAGACCTGGGTCTGATCATCTTTGTTTGTTTTGTAAATAACAAAACATTTTGAGCACACCGGCTTACGAAACATCTAATACTTGATTTATCTATTCTTTTTTTATTTTTACTTGAATATTAATTTATCGCATGCATTATTCATGTCCATGTTTTCAATTAAACTGATGTTATGTTCACCTTACATCAACTAAATAAAGACATGTTTATAACCATTTTGTTCTCTGTGTGA